>RJWM01003316.1:0-115112 GCA_004363535.1 Dasyprocta punctata | reverse complement strand
TGTAAGTTATTTAGAGAAAATGGGCTCCTGTCCCAGACACTCCCGGGAAGCACGGTTCCCTGAGACCTCTGGAGAGCCACATTAGTTCTCTTGGCCACCGGCTTGCTGGGCTGTAGAGAGACCAAGAGAGGCCTTTTGCTGCAAGGGGTGCCCCTGCTGCTCCTGCAGTTCCTGTCCCTCGGAAATGCCACACACTAGGCTGATCTTGTCATATTTCTGGCCTTTCCGCTTCCTCCACCGCCCTAAGTCAGGAAGCACAAAGGCACACCGAGTTGGAAAAACAGGAGAGTAAGCCCAGGGGGTGTCCACCACGGGGCCCCCACTGGACTGTGGCTTGGGCCCGGCCATACTTACCCCAGATGTGGGAGAGTTCTGCGGAACCTGGCAGGGCGTGGATCTTCCGTCGGCCGGACAGGACGCAGGCGGTGGACAGTGCTGCGGATACTCGTGCTTCCCTTTCCAAAACTGAGCATGAAGTTTTGGTCACAGCTTTCGCCTCCTTAAGCTTCTGTATGTGACAACACTGTGTGCCTGTCTGGTTGTAGGTTGCTGGGGGAGGGGTGGTGGTTGGTACTGAAGATTGGTCTTGGCACTTTTGCTCTGAGCCCTTTTTGTTTAGAGACAAGTTTTTCCTGAGTCCCTGAGTTGCCCAGGTTGAGCCTGAACTTTTGGTCCTCCTTCCTCAGCCTCCTGGAGTGCTGAGACTTCAGGTCTGTGCCACTGTGCTTGGCTTTCTTTGTAGTTTCGATTCTCCTTTCAAGTAGAAATGTACGAAGGGAGCTCACCCTTTGTTGTTGTTCGCTTACATTCTGTGACTCTGATGGAAGTGGGACAACTATGGGGACCCAGAAGATTCAGCCCCCTCCTACCCCTGGCTGTGTTTCTCTTCCGTGCTGACTGGACTGGCTCAGTGGAGATGGTATAGGAAGAGCACCTGGCGTGAGGATGACCTCCATGGTAGCTGTTATTATAGCAGTCATGCAGGGACACTGATTTGTTCCTTTGGTTTTGTCCCCTGTGCCACAGAGCATCTTGAAGGGGGCTGGGTTGGGGCTGGGACTCTGGGATTCCTCCCCAGCCCTCTCACCTGGCTGGGCAGGTGGTGGGCACTGAGCGGACACCAAGTCAGGTGCACCAGCCTGCGTCTCTCAGCTGTGTTACTGTGTTTGTTGTCTCCTGTCACTGAGTTTTTCATTTTAATGGTGACACCCTTTATTTCTAAGTTTTTATTTATTTATTTAGTTGGTTGTCTTTCAAATCATCGTGGCCTTTTATCCTTGGGTCCTCTTCTGTCCTTAGGGTCTCTCATGCATATTTTATATCTTTGTTTCAAATGCACTGATGTCCACTTTCAGGTTCCCTGCAGTGTTGATTCTGGAGAAGTCACTTCTCCCATTTTTGGAATCCTTTGGCTTGAGGGTGTGGGGTTCATGCCCTATGAGAGTCCTTCCTTACCTGGGTAGCATTAGCTGCATCCCCAGAACTGTGCTAAACCCATCTGTGGACTAATCCAGCAGCACACACCCATGATCAGTCACCACCCCAAAGCCCCACCTCTAAGCGAATAGGGCTTTGGGGGAGCATCTAGGTATAAGCCGTAACAGTAGGCAGTAAGGTGGAATCAGCCAGTTTAATCCATTCCATCTTTTAGGGATGGGGAAGAGAAAGAACATTCATAAAAATGTAAAATTGCTGTTTTGGGAAAAAAGAACCAGTATCTCTGTGAGAACATTAGCAATGAACACATTGAATTCAGGCCTGGGGATTTAGCTCAGCAGCACAAGCACCTGCCTGGCAAGCGCGAGGGCGTGAGTTCAATCCCTGGTACCAAAAAAAAAAAAAAAAAAAAACAAAATAGAAAGAGCACATTGAATTCAGACAGTAAGCCCTTACTGAGCCAGTCCTGCCCACCTGCCAAAGCTGCAGGTTCAAGGAGTTGCATCTTTGTAACCCCTAGTGTCCAGAATCATGCCCAGTACAGAGAGGACAGTAAGTGTTTCCAGAGCAAGGCTAGGAGGCACAAGGGAGGGAAGGAAATTTATGTGGTTGACAAGAACGAATACTGATACAAAAAACACAGATAATGAAAAATAGCCCTGACTTGAGACTCAGAAATTCTAAGTTCTAGTCCAGACAGCGAGACTGACTACTTCTGTGACCTTAGTTAAGTAATAGCCTCTTAGCCTTTCTGACCTTAGTCCCTCGCCCGCCTAAAGGGGATCTTCTTGCCTATCAACGATAAGACGGTAAGTGTGGGAGAGGGGAGAGGGGGAACTCAGAGGGAAAAGGCTCACTGCTGTCGGGAAGAGCCTTCCCTTCTCCCTCAGCCTTGCCTGGTAACCACACCACGCTGGGGTGTGGATTTTCAGGGAAAGGACTGCAAGCATTTTGGGACCTTGAGCTCCTTTCAGAAGGATCAGTAGTTGGGTGCTGAAGAGCCGAGATGGCCCCTGGTTCCTGGGACGCTTTTTCCCATAGAAGTTCCTCCAGAGCCCCATAAAAGAGCACTGAGCTGCCGAGAGAGCCGCTTAGGATGAAGTGTGTGCGTTTCCTGTCTTTGTGGTCTTTGCCCTGCGTTCTGAGGCTGCTTCCCTGGACAGTGACCCTCCTGACATCTCTGCCCTTTTGTCGGGTTACCCTTGCTTTACGTGGTTGGTGGCCGGACGGCAGGAGGATTGTCCTGATGTTACCGGAAGACCCCTGAGCTTGGAGTCGGTGACGGTGGCTGATGTTTACTGCGCATCTAAGAAGGACCTCCGTGAACTCTTGCAATCCTCATAATAACTCTATGAAATAGGCGTGATTTTTATCCCTTTTTAAATAGGAGGAAACTGAGATCCAGCACAACTAGCGGTGTCACACGGCTGATAAATTGCAGGATTTTCAACGATATCCACCTTCGTGATATGGAAGTATCAGGATTGCCTCTAAAGACCTGAATTTTAATCTTGTGCCCTAATTCCTCATGTGGCTATGGGAAAATCTATCCTTATCTTTTCTCTTAGTGTCCCTGAGCTTTGGTTTCTCTTCTGTAAATAGTTAAAAAAAAAAATCTCACTTTTTAAAAAAGTTATCAAATAAAGCAATAGACAAGGAAAGTGGCTAAGTGAATGCTGGACGTGGGGCTGTACAAAGCAAAAGCAAGTGGGTTCCAGAAGGAGCTCAGAGTTGTCGTTTGCGTGATCAGTCGGGAGAGGAAGCATGAGAGAGCAAATTCAGTTTCATAGCACGGACTTTTCCTGTGTGTCCTGCCGTGTGCCAGGCACTTAGGACAGGAAGATTAAATATCAGAATCCATGTGCTTGAGTCCCTTGCAGCTGGTACTCAGGGGAAGGGAAAAGTGTGTATCTCTTCCAATTTCAGATCGATGGCAACCCACTCCACAGGAGACTTGCCAGGGAGCAGCCAGGAGTTTGCGGGGAGGAGGAGCCTCGCCCAGTGGTGTGGGTGGAAAAAGCTTTGCCAAGAGGCCTTGTCTGCCTCAGGCAGGGTTCCCCGCCGTGATCTGTGGGGAAGGTGCTCAGGCATACAAGGGCCAGACCCTCGTCCTTGCGGTAGGAGTGTGCTGGTTGTTTGGGGTGAGGGCTAGCAAAAACATTTGTGCAAAGAGAAAGCCAAAACTCCTCATTGAAATAGAATGGCATTTGGGGATTCTCTCTGAGATGCAGTCATCCCTGCTATTTCCTGTCCCCCACTATCACAGAACTCCTGATCCAGAAAAGCAAACAGAACATCGTTTATAGACCTTCCCGTAATAGCTGTTAGCAAGCTTCCTCTGCTAGGACATTACTTCCTCAGACCTAAAATAGAACAGCAGAAGGGTGGAGGTATGGGGTAGTTGCAGATTGCGCCCTGCTGTGGTTTGGGGATGGTTTAATTGTGTCCCCTCAGAGGCTGTGCATTGGAGGCGTGGTCCCCAGGGTGACACTTGGGAGATGGGGGAGTCCCTCAGTCACTGGGTGGTGCTCTTGGGAGCTAGTGCTGAGACCCTTTGAGTTCTTGGGGCTGTTACAAAGAAGCGAGCGTGGCCCCACCCAGTTCTGTCGGCTTCCTGGATTAAGGCATGACTGCCTGTTCTGGCATGTGTTCCGCCATTGCCACTTGGGGGCCCCCATCAGAACAAAACCGATGCAAGCACTGTGAACCTCCCAAACTGTGAGCTAAGTAAACTTCTTGTAAATAGCCTGTGCCAGGTGCCTCATTGTGGTGATGAAAGCTGATTAATCCCCACTCCAAGGAGAGGCAAGCAAAGGACGAGGCGCAGCAGACACTGGGAGCTGTTTATGTAACACCCTCTCCGCTGCTTTTGTGTTGACGAAACATGAATCTTCAGAACCCCCACAGTAGGGGCCTTCAGGATGGTCAGTCAAGTCCCAGGGGAGCTCATTGTAGTCTTGTTCCTGTTCCTCTTGGCAGTGATTGGTTCAGGCATGAACACGTGACACACTCTGGCCAATGAAATATGAAGGGTATCTGCAGGGTGTGGGGTGGGGCAAGATTTTTCTCCTTCTGAAAAAGAGACATTTAAGAAGAAACGTCCTTTTCTCTGCTGTGGGTCAAAACAGGGTTGTTGTGAGATACCTGGAGCTATAGCCAGCCACATCGGGACAATGAGTGGACCTAGCACAGGGAGAACTTGTGGAGGACATCAGAGCAGGAAGATGGAAGGAATAAGACACTGAATATCATGTCCTTATTATGAGCTGGGTTTTCTGTTACTTGTGGCTCAAAGAACATCTTAATACTCAAGAGAATGGTGACTTTACATAGCGCTTAGATGATTCTGGGTCTCCTGTAACCTCCCCCATTTAACGTATGCTCTAGTCCGTCAACCTGTTTGACGTTCTCCACCAAAATCTGTAATTTTTTGTCATCACTGTCCTGCTATTCATTTGTTTCCCTCCCTTCACTTGACCCAAATCCAGCTTGTTCTAGAGCATGTCTCAGATGCACACCGAAGCCTCGCCTGAGCCTTCCAGGTGCAAGTAATTGTCTCCTCCTCTGAGTACCCAAAACATCCGTTGTCCCTTCTCTCTCTCCCTCTCTCTTTATTAATAGCCTGCTGACGGCAGTTTGGGTTGCTCACGGGCACCATCACTGTTGTGCTGTGACCTTTCGTGTGAGCAGGGCACAGACATGCACTGAGAGTGTACATGGAGGGTCAGAGAAGTGTTGCTATAGGGTGTGTGTGATTCTTGAGTTGAATCTTAAAATAACACATGGGAATTAGCTGGAAAAGAGCCAAAGGAAGGGAAGGAAATCTGGGTGTAGGGAATGGCAAAGCAAGGATGTGGGTGGTAGAAACCAATGGTGTGTGCTGGGAATTACGAGTGACTCGGTATGGTTGGAACCTAATGTTTGGCTACACTGAGGTTGGAGGGGAAGGCAAGAGCCATGTCCTGAGATTTGAGCTGCCTCTCAAAGCCACTGAGGAGCCACTGAAAGCTTCAGGCAGGAGTGATATGATGCTTGTCCTTGGGGAAGATGGTCCTGGCAACACGGGACTGACTGAATTGAGTGGGTGAAGGCAAGAACTGGAAGCAAGAAGATCATTTAGGATGCCATGGTGGAACTGGGAGGAAAGATGGAGAGGGAAGTTGTGTGGGCAGCAGAATTTGCTGATGAGGAGGAGGGAGAGCTGTGACACTGAGCTTTCTGGGGAGACTGAGTCATGTCTGTGTCTCACAGGATTGCAGCCTCCTCTTCCTCCAGTCTCTGCGTCCCCTCGCGCCGTCCCTGTCTCAGTGGACATCAGGCAGTAAGAAGCAAGTCTGTTGTGTCTCTTCTTCCGCTTCTTCCTCTCCTACAACTGCAGCTCTTTGGTTCCTGTTCAAAAGCAAAAGGAAATGGAGCTGTGAGATGGATTTCCTGGGTCCGTGCTTCCTAGGTCTGAACCTTGAGAAGAATGAAGACTTTCTTTATGCCTGGCTCTCCTTTCCTTTCTTTGTTGTTCTTTTCTCAGATCCACCCAGTGCTGAATAACTCTACCCAGCCTCTCCGGCCAGCCCCTTTTGCCCATCCCGGCAGCCTCTGCCCACACTGCTGTGCGATTCCTCTGAGTCATCCACTCTTTCCCTAACTCACTGTCTTCTTCTAGGTCCCTCTTCCAATCTGCTGTCCGGGGAAGCTCCCTAAAACGTCAGATCGGGTCAGCATCCTGTGTCACAGCTTGCGTCTCCATCTTCACGCCTGGGCAGCCAGGGGAGGAGGATACAGCTGCAGTCAACCCTGGCTCTCTGCTTACATGCTGAGTGCCCTTGGACAAGTCACCTAGCTTGCTGAACCTCAGTTTCTCCTGCTGTGCAGTGAGGATGAATGGCCCTAATGAATGGCCTTGCTAAGATGTGGGTGTGTGAGAAAATGCCATAAATTGTCTCTGTCTCTTTCTTTCACACACGCTGGGTTTCTTACACATCTTGATGAGTCCTTAATGTCCACCTAGCAAAGTGTTCACCAGATGAATAGTCATCTTTGATTAATGAATTATTCCTTCATTCCCCTTTAGCTTAGATTGACCATCTGTGGCGTGTGTGTGTGTGTGTGTGTGTGTGTGTGTGTGTGTGTAGTACGAGGGCTTGAACCCGGGGGCTTTGAGCTGAGCTAAATACCCAGCCCCATCCCCTTTTTATTTTGAGACAAGGTCTTGCTTAGTTGCCTAAGCTAGCCTCAAACTTGTGATCATCCTGCTTCAGCCTCCTGAACTGCTCAGATTACAGGTGTGCACTACTGTACCTGGGAAGAATCTTTTTTTTTCCCCTAAATTTGAAGAGCTCTTTCAAGTTGTCTATGAGGACCAAAAAGAGTTGGGCCCTGCTACTGGGGAATCCATGTGGAGAAGGAAATAGGAGTAAGACTTGTGCTCAGGCATCCTGCCTTAAGCCCAGTGCTCTTCCCACTGGCCACCATGTCACTTCCTGGGTCATCGGGAGCCACCTGCTGGTGCAGGGAGCCTGGGTTCTGGGATGTATCCTCCTGAAGCAGGGTAGGGCCCAGCAGACAGAGAATAACAAATTCGGAACTTTGTGTAAGCAGGCTGCATAGATTAGTCAGTAAACTATTCATGCATTACTCTTCAAAATTCATTTTTCTGAAAGAATCTCGATGGGCATAACATGTGAATGTGTGGGGTGTTTCCTTCCTGGAGCAAGTTGAGAGTTGGTTGGGGTAAGTTGAGTTCAGCGGTGATATTTTAAACTTCCAGCTTGAAGAAAGTAACAGCGTTAGGCATTTTCAGATGGTAATCGTGTGGGCCCTGAAACAGAATCTGCCGAAAGTGATCACGTCATCCGTAAGAAGGCTTCTTCCATGGTGTAGACGGCTGGCTAAAAGTGGGTCCTAGACTTTGCCTGTGAATCCTCTTTTGGCATTTTATTGGCTCTATGCTGACCTTGGGCAAGTTCTGAGCCTGCTTGAGCCTCAGTTTTATCACCTGCCAAATGCACAGGATGGAGCTGTCTGTTCTTAGGGCTGTGGCCAGAGCTCTACCAGGTGACATATGGAGAGCAGTGGCAGGGGTACCTGACCCGTGGGGACCAGGAGAAGAGGAAACCTTAGCTGTCCGGTGATGGTGGTGTAATGACTGTAATGGGTTGAATTATATCCCCTAGAAACACATCTTGAAGTCCTAATTCCCAGGGCCTCAGATTGTAACTTATTTAAAAATAAGATTTCTCCAGCAGAAATCAAGTTAAAATGATCCCAGTAGCTGGGGTGACACGTCTGTGAGCGAGGGCTGCTGGCAGCTCCCCCACGCTTGGAGGAGGCCAGGAAGGATTCTCCCCTAAAAGCACCGGGGTCAGCATGGCCCTGCTGGGATCTTGATTGAGAATTCTGGCTCTACAGAGGATAGTCTCCTATTGTGGGCCACCTGCTTTTGGGTGCTTCTTGTGGCAGTCTTCACAGACTAATATGCTGCTGCAGCAGTGATGATAATGATGAGTTGGCGTCTGGCTGAAATACTGGCCCAGAAGATGGTCATACAAATGTGCGCGCGCGCGCGCGCACGCGCGCGCGCACACACGTGAGTGACTGCAGCTAGGCTTATGGCACGAATTTAGCTAATGTTGGTGTGAGTGTCCCCTCTAGTCAGTTCTGTCCTCTGGGGACTTCCTTTGCATCCTTGTAGGAGCAGGAGATTACAAGTCCATGCAGCCAGTCCAGGGGGTGAGGGCAAGATGCCTGGATCGACTGTGTGATTGTTGGAAGGGGATCCTCAGTCTTATGAAATAGCGACCCCTATGTAGACAAGGAACTTTGCTTGGGATGAGGAGCACGTCTGCCCTGGCCTGGGACAGTCCCTGCAGTTGCTGTGGCAATATAGGGAGGGGCAGGCGCCAGGGGCTTGGGATGCAGAGATCTTTTGAGCCTGAAGAAGTGAGCAAGGGTGAGCCTGAGAAGGAGCCTGGCCTTCGTCCGGCCACCAGGAAGATGAGATAGGTGGGTTTGTGCTTTAGAAACAACACTACCGTAGCAGGTAGACCGCCTTCATGTCCAAGCTCCTGCTGGGCCTCCCTGTGTGGTGCATTGAGAGGAAACTCGAGCCAGTTCTAAAGTCCTGAGAAGGAAAATAAAGTAGCACCAACCTTTGCATGTCTTGGGACAGTGTGGCGTGGTGGGAAGACTGTGGACTTGGCCCTCACCCTGTCCTGGGCGGGAGTCTGGGTCTGTCTTTTGCTTTGTGAGCTTGGGCGGCTTTGTTTCTCAGACTCTCAGGTTCACTGTGTTCCACCCACACTGCTGATGTCCTCTGGAGAGCATTGTGGAGATGAAAATGACATCTGATAGGAGAACTATGTGGTCATTCTCTCAATGTTGTGCAAACACAGGACTCTGGACGAGGGCCTGTTGGGGCCCGTGAAGCCCGCTCATCAGTTGCAGAAGGGCGAGTGGGAATGGAAAGGGCCTGCACCACAGGGGAGTGACACATTCTGAGGTTCAGGAGGACCTGGGCACTTGGAGGACAGTGCCGTGCTGAGATTCTGGAAGGCTTGGTAGCTCTTACTTGGGGGACAACTCCCTAGTCCCCATTGCTCTCCAGTTACTGAAAATAGCAAAGAAAAGGCAGGTGAAAAAGCAGAAAAGCAGTCGTCTCTGTTCTAGATGGTGTAGAAAGAGTCAGTAGGCCGAGTAGCCAGCTGAGGGCCCCTTCCCCATCTCCCTCCGCTTCTGTCTTCCCCGTGCTTCCTTCTCCACCACGCCAGCTGGAATCCTCGGTGATCTGAGTTCTAGCTGCACACTGCTACTGTCCCAAGGGGTGGGCAACAGCTGAGAATGTAAGGGAGAAAAATCCCTGTTCTCGTGGAGTTTGCATCCGACTGGAGGGAAACAGACCCAACCAAATACTAAATGGATGGAATATGTGTGGGCGGAAAGTGCTTATATAGAAGAATTCGTTAGGAAAGAAGGCTGGGGAGTGTGGAGGGGGTGTGCACTGTTGAATGGGGTGAGCTGAGGGCGTGAGCACACGACAGTCTAGAGTAAGGCATGTCTTGGACAGAGGGCTTTGCTAATGCAGAGGTCCTGGGGTAGCCCATGTGTAGACTATGGCACTGAAAGAATCTCAAGGGGGCCAGTGCGACTGGTGGAGAGTGCATGCTGCATTGATGAGGGGAAGGGTTGTGGGGTGGGTGTGGGGTGCAGGTCCTTTGTTGGGCACTTTGGGGACTTCAGCTTTTACTATAAATGAGAAAGGAAGTTGTTGGAGGGATTTGAGCTGAGGAGTGTTATGACCTTGGCTTACTTTTTCTTTTTCTTTAAACCGGGATCCTGCTGTCTGCTGTGTAGAGAGTGGATAGACAGAGGCAAGAGCAGACTCGGGAAGATGGTTGGCAGGCTATGCAAGTAATGCAGGCAAGAGGCCAAGGCGTGTTGGCCCAGAGCAGAAGCAGTGGAGGTGGTGGGGATGGGCAAATTCTAAATGTCCTCTTCCTCCCTCCCTCAACTCACCCAACTGCGCCAGGTCTGCCTGGGCCGTTTTGGGGAGATGGGGCAGTCTTTGGAGAGAGTGTGCGTCGAGTCCGCTAGACTCTTGGGAGACGGGGCTGTGTCTTCCTTCTTAGGTGTCCTTAGTGTTTAACCTGGTGACTGATGTTGATGGCAGCCACTCTTGATGTTTATTATGTGGCTGATGAGCCTGTCATTTCCTGATCTCTGAGATAGAATTTGGACCTTATCAAAACATCTGTCCTGCTGACATGTTGTCATCTCTCTTTTTCTTCTGTTGGCCTCGAGCTCCAGAAGGCTAAAGCTGTTGCGTCCACTCTGGTTACGCACAGTGCTGTCACAGTGCCTACCACCTGCTAGGTGCTCAAGAAGCCTCTTGTGATGAATGGATGCACCTGATCCCTTTTATCACCTGCCAAGAGGGGCATCTGTCCCAGCCAGTGTCAGTTCTGACCCCAGCATGTCACTGGGAAGTTGTTAAACACCCCAGCCTAAGAGCTACAAGGGGGCCCTTGGGGCTTTTGAAGAGAAGAGCAAATACAGAGGAGGCAAGCACTGTGAGTCAGCCGTGCTGGAGGGCCCTCGTGGCATGGAGTGCTCTCTGAGGCTCGTCTACACCGCAGAGGCATGCAGATAACTCCGACAGGACAGTGGGCCGCTGGCTACTGGGATCCCTGGTTGGGAGTGGGTGAGTCAGTCTTTCTGGGCTGGGACAGGCAGATTGATCCTGACAGCGTCTCCAAGAATTCTAGTCAGCTGGGCTTGGCTGCATAGACCACAGTGTAGATAGCTCGGACCCTGTGAGAACATTATGCAACATCCCAGGTCAGCGAATGTTTATTTATTTATTTTTTAATCACCTTAAGGCCTTTTACAATTTCTCTTATATTAATTTTTAAGTTATAATTTTGGTAACAAAAGTTATAATACACGTACTACCCAGTTTGCCCTTTAAATTGCAGAACCCCATGGAGTTTAGTATACCCACACAATTGTGCAGCCATCAGTGCAGCTAGTTCTGGCACATTTTCATCACCGCAAAAGGAACCCTGTCCACACCCATCAGCACTCGTGTCCCGTCTCTCGTGGTCCCTTCCCTCAGCCCTAGGCAACCATTGATCGACTTTCTGCACAGTATTTTTTCTCCCCAAATGTAAGCATAATGCATGCTTATAACACACAATTCAGGAAGTGGAAAAGAGGAAGAGAAGACTGTGGTCACCTGTAATTATCCAGCTACTAAAAGAGACCCCCTTCTTTTGTGTCTGTGTTGATATACTCACAGATACCTAGTTTCTGTGAACAGTGACATCATCTTACATTCTCTTCAATAATTTTTTCACTTAATGTGTTGGGATTCTCCATGTGACCATATATAGGTATATATGGTCATTTCTGATGGCCATGGGTGTGCAGTGATTTAACCACTCACTTTGATGGTCAGCTAGTTTCTCATTTTCCACTCCTGTTTTTGTCCGAACATTTATTTTTGACAAAGTTTCCCAGGTAGAATTGCTGGATCAAAGGGTGAGCACACTTGCCAGTGTCACAGGTATTTTCAGAGTGCTACTAAGAAACCAGTTTACATTTCCAAGACCAGTTTTTTTTGAACGTGCACATTTCTTCATACCCGTACAAGCTTTGGGCATTATCAGTTGTTTTCATCTTTGTATAGCAGAGGCACTAAAGATGAATTTATTTGCATTTTTATTTAATATATATTTTCTAGAAAGTGGTATGAATGCACTTTACATAATTGTTGCAAGCTGACCTAAGCCATTAAGAGCTTCTGTTACGGCGATTGCACTTTTACAGACTTGGTTTCCAGACCAGACTTCACCAGGTCTGTGACGTCAAGCTGCTTGTTCAACCTGTGAGGGCCTCAGTTTCCCCACCAGTAAAGTGAAACAGTGAGGTTGTTATCAGCTCTGTCTTTATTATTTCTTGTTAAGAATAATGGAAAGAAGCAACTGTGAAGAAGCAGCCTGCTGTCTTGCTTAGGGTCACAGAGCTAACAGAGGGCAGCTGGGATCTGTGCCCTTTCTGTGGCTCCTGGCCCCCTCCAGGGTTTGCCATGACAAGGGCCAGCCATCAGACCTCCTTCAGGGATGGCACGAATCCCCTCTGAAAGATTGACCCATAGAAGACATCCTTGTGGACACAGGCAAGGAGGAAGAAGAGATACTCGTAGAAATGTCGATGTTTCTAAGGGCAATAGTGTGAGCCTGAAGGGAGGGAATTCAGAAGCAGCCGCAGAGGAGCCCAGGTGAGTGGCGGACAGGTGAACACTTGTGTGCAGAGTACATCGTATTACAGTGATCCATGCATGCCCATGTTTACGGCAGCACAATTCTTAATTATCAAATCTTGAAAGTGGCTTGTGTGCCATCAACAGATGAGTAGATGAAGAAAATGTGGTCTATATATACAGTGGATTACTACTTAGCCATAAGGAAGGATAAATTTTGTTCACTTTTGGAAATAGATGATCTGGAGACCATAATGCTAAGTGAAGTAAGTGAGGCACGGAAAGTGTGTCTAATAGGAGAAACCTAAAATATGAATAATTTGATGAGCAAAATAACAGTGAGATGATAGGAAGTAGGAAGATAGACTTGTGGAAATGGAAAGATGATGTGGGATGAGAGAAGAGAGGAGGGGAGGGAGGGGAAGGAGAAATAAAATCTTTTTTATTTTTATTTTTATTTTTTTAAATTTTATTTTAGAGAGACTAAAACCAAGCAAAATAAAACAGAATAAAACCAATCAAAACAAGACAGCATAAATGACACAGAATTTCAAAACAAGATAATAGGAAATCAATAATCGTTACCATAATGCCTCTTGTTGTCTTCAAAACAGCTGCCCATACCTTCAGACATAGTAAAATCAAACAAAATAGAAACAGGATAGAACCAATCAAAACAAAACAATGAATGCAATACAGGACTTCAAAATAAGATAATAGTAAATCCAAAATGGCAACCATAATATATCTTGTTATCTTTGAAATAGCTGCCCATGCCGTCACATGCAACAAAATCAAACAAGATAAAACAGAGTAAAACCCAACCAAACAAAACAATAAGAATGATACAGGACTTTGAAATAAGATAATAGTGGATTAACAATGGCCACCACCTTCAGAAAGAGATCCTCTGCATATGCTACATTGTATATTGTGATCCTCTAAAAAGATGATCAGACTACCGGCTTTAGGCCTGCAAAGTCAGTGAAACACTAAACACTACAAGCATTAGGTTGTCCTCTACTTCATTAGCTATCGTCACAGCCTGTGTTTCTCTGGATCAGCCTGTTGCCTAAGGATTGCGGCGGGGAGGGAAGCCAAGGAATGTTGGCTCTTCTTGTCTCCCCGCACGCCAGGGCTAGTGTCTGGTTCAAGGAGAAATAAAATCTATTTAAGTCGTGATATGAATATGTCCCGATTCGCCAAAGGGAATATGATTTCTGTGTATCTTAACCATTTACCAATGAATGAATGAATGAATGAACACAGGCCAGGGAGAAGGAGTCAGGAGGTACTGGTCCTTGGACCCTCAGATTGTGCTTTTTGTGTCAAGGAACTAGAAAATCGAGCCTCACCTGAAAGGTGCTAGTTCAGCTCTTGCAGCTCTCCTAGCTGGTCCTGCGGTTCCATGCTCCTGAACTGTCACATGTGCCTGAGACGATCTGGCTCCAAATTTCTCCTCAGCTTTATCTTTCTCTTCCTCTCATCCCTTCTTTCCGTTCCACCACCCTGCAGCTGGTGCTGTAGACACCGCCTCCCTCCTTCCCCATGTCAGATCCTCACACCTGGGCTCAGCTTGGTCCCCCTGCCCTGAGCATTTGACATTGGGGAACCCCTTATCCTGAGCTGAGATACCCCCTTCCTGTCTGGCCTGGTTTCCAGTAGACCTCTCCCTGCCTGAGCTTTCCTCTGCCTTGTGTGAATTCTTCTTGAGGCGTCTGATGGCTTGTTTCATTTATGCCTCTGTCTTCCTCACTATTTTGTGGCTTCCTAAGAGCAGATACTAAGCCGGGCGTGGTGGTGCACACCTTTAATCCCAGCACTCGGGAGGCTGAGGTAGGCGGAGTGTTGTGGGTTCGAGGCCGGCTTGGGCTACAACGTGAGCCCAAGGCCGGCCTGAGCTACATAGTGCGACCCTTCCTCAAAAAACCAGGGCCAGGAGTTTGGCTCAGTGCCTTAAGCGCCTGCCCTGGCAGGTGCGAGGTTGTTGTGAGTTCAATCCCCGGTGCCGCAAAAAAAAAAAAAAAAAAAAAAAAAAAAAGAGCAGATACTAGCATAGTTTCATTGGGAATCCACAGGATCTAGTCCAGAACCTGGCACATAATAGCTATTCAGTTGTAGATTTTGGGGAATAAATTCATGAAACCTTGTGCCATTTGGTTTAATAAACATTTCTATATAGAGACTAGTTAGTAATACAGTGATAATGGCTGCAGTAACAAACAGCCCCCACAATGTTTAATGTCTCAAACATGGCAGATGTTTTTTTCTTTCATTCACATGAAAGTCTAAAATGAGTATTCCTAATTCTTTGGAAGACTTCCCCAGTGGTGGCACTCAGACGTAGGCCTCATCTACTTTTTGTTGCCTTGCTCTGCCTAGAACTTTGTCACTGCCTCTGTGGGCTGGAGGGAAAGAACTGGAGGAAGCACATCCACCTCTTAAAATCCTGGAGCTCTTAAGGGCTTACATCTCCAGCCTGGTCCCTGGCTAGAACTCTGACACATGGTCACACCCAGCCGCAAAGGAGTCTGGGAAGTGTCTGGCTGTATGCCCAGAAAGAAGAAAGGGTTTTGGTGAACAGCTGGCAGTCTCTGCCCAAGTGATGAGCGGACCTCAGAACCCTTCGCGTGCGGCTCGACTGAAGGAATGGGGATGTTTGATTTGGAGAAGCAAAACAACTGGTAAGCAACATTTGCAATCCGGGCCATGGCTGCCAACCCCTGGTCTAAAGAGTGCTACAAAGTCCCCCCAAGTCCAGACACTGATTCTGTTTCTTGTGTACTCAGTGTGTGCAGAACACACTTCAGGGCAGGCAGCGGGGAGGAGAGAGGGGAGGAGGCAGCAGACTTAAACTCTGTGCTGCGTCAGTTCCTGGCCCCTGAATTCATGCCCTGTAAGGATGATGGTGGGAGCTGACATTTGCCCGACACTTGCTGTGTGCCAAGGACTTCACAGCTTTACTTTTAATCCTCACTTGCAATGATCCCTGTCTCATAGATGAGTAAACTGAATCTCAGCGAATCAATTTTCTGGGGCCGCACAGCTAAGGAAACAGAGCTGAGGTTTGGGCGCTGGCAAACTGGCGACAGTCTGTCTGCTTAACCTCTCTACTGCATTGTGTGTCCTCAATGCGGTCTGATACCAGTTCTACCCCTGGATGCTGCTGTTGCCACTGAGGGAGTCATAAGTGGAAGTCACCTTTTGTGCTCCACTTGGTGTTCCAAATGCATGTTCTCCATTCTCCTGAGTAGCAGCCCCAGCAACCCTAAAGCAGCTTGAAGAAGTTAGCGTTCTTAGTCTTGTTGTAAAGATGAGAAAACTGAGACTCAGATGATGAGGTCACCCACAGGGAAGCGGCTAAGTGGTAATGGCGATGGGGAGCTGTAAAGGGACAGTGGGGAGGCACAATGAGTGGCAAAACTGCGGGTCCGCGAGTCAGCCACCGGAGCCGTTGTCCACCTGGAAACATCACAACACCTTTGGTATCGGAAATCAAACTCAGGACCTCACGCTTGCCAGGCAGGCGCTGTGCCGCTGAGCTATATCCCCAGCCACACACAACACTTTTGAATTAGCATAATTCAGGGAATATTTCATAAAGAAATATTTTAAAATTGTGGTAAACGTGACATAAAACAAACCATTTGAGTGTTGGGGATATAGCTCAGTGGCGGCATAAGTGACTGCTTGGCAAACGCAAGGTCATCATTTTGATTCCCAGTATCAAAAGAAAACAAAACAAAACAAGATAAAATTAACAATTTGAAAGCACATAATTCAGTAGCATCAGTACACATTTCAGTACCTGAGAAGGGGACCCTGTACCCAGTAAATGTTCACTCCCCATTTCCCCAGACTCCTAGCCCTGGCAAGTACTAGTCTGCTTTCTGCTTCTTACTTTACCTTTGCTGGATATTTTGTGTAAGTGGAACCACACACTATGTAAGATTTTAGCTTTTACTTAGCATCATGTTTTATTTAGTACACTGTTTCAGGGCCCACCCATGGGATAGCATGTATCAATACTTCATCCCTT
Organism: Dasyprocta punctata; assembly: GCA_004363535.1. Classification (NCBI taxonomy): domain Eukaryota; kingdom Metazoa; phylum Chordata; class Mammalia; order Rodentia; family Dasyproctidae; genus Dasyprocta; species Dasyprocta punctata. The sequence goes on along the minus strand of RJWM01003316.1, from coordinate 98,883 downwards.
TTTAACAGCAGAATAATTCCATTTTGTGAAAAGACCACACTGTCTATCCATTTGTCGGTTGATGGACATTTGGGTATTTCTACCTTTTGGGTTTTGTGAAAAGTGCTATGAACATTTGCTCACAAGTATTTATTTGAATACTTGTTTTCGATTCTTTGGGGTATAAACCTGGGAGTCGAACTGCCAAGTTATCTGGTAACTGTCTGTATTCAACTTACTGAGAAACTGCCAAGCTTTTCCAAAGTGGTTGAACCATTTTACCTTCTGCCTAGAAATATAAGCGGGTTCTAGTTTCTCCGCATCACTGCCGAGGCCTGTTACTTGGCATTTTCTTGGTTATGGCCGGCCTAGTGGGTGTGAAATCATGTGTCACTCTGGCTTGGGTTTTAGTTTCCTGATGACTAAGGCCTTTGAGCAGCTCTCTTATGCTCAGTGGCCACATCAAGGGGTCTTGAGGTGTGAGCAGGTGTGGGAAACTCCAGGGACAGTGCACTGTCCGGTGTGAAAGCTGGCGCCTCCTGTGTTGCGTCCAGTTTTGTGGGGTAGGGAGGGCGTGGTTCTTGAAACCTGGAGGCAGTGAGGGCCTTGTGGAGGGACCCTATTCACAGTGACCAGTTCACAGTGCCCTCCAGAGATAGTCTTTGGGGCAGGAGATTGGATCCTGAGCCTCCTTCCCTGCCTTCCCGTCTCCTGCTGGGGCTCCCTTTTGACTACAGCCATCCTGCAGCCAGAGTGGTAGGGGCTCTCACAATGGTCCCTGAGGTCAGCTGGGGCACCCGGCGATGCATGGGGAACATGGGAAGCAGGACCAGCACAGTGGGATCCAGGCTATCACTGCTCCTTGGGTCATTGGGTCTGGGGGTGGTATGAGACTGACTGTGGCCACTTGGAGCACTGCACCTGTTATAACATCCAAAGGAAGAGAGAATATCATGTCAAAACCTACCTCCACGAGACAGAGCTTCCCCGGGGACCTCCAGCCTCTGTCTCACCGCCCTAATTGGATCACATCCCCCCGTCAACTAATTACTGGCAGATAACCAGGGTGCTTTAGAGGTAGGCAGGCCCACACCTGGGGCCTGCAGGAGCATGTGCCTCATGGGAGAAAGGGAATCCCAAGGTAAATCAGGAATAAGGAGAAAACGCCTTGCCAGTTCCCTGGGATTCCTCCTTGCAAGGGTTTGGCTATCAGTCGGGATGGCTCTGCCCTCTCAGACCGCATCCAGGCTGAGAGGGGGACCCAGGCCTCCTGGAGCCTTCATGCCTTTGCTGCAGGGCAGGTGTTTGCCCATCTCTGTCCTCTGCCGGCTCAAGAAGGGCCCCCACCTGAGTGCCAGTCCTCCTATAGCCCTCCTTACTGTAGGGGCCCACTGAAGCCCTTTCCATTGTAAGAATTCCAGGGAGGGAATTTGACTTCCTCAGAACCAGGGAGGCTGAGTTCAACTAGGGATTCCAGGAAAAGAGATTTTTGTTTTCGTGGATTTTGCTACCACTGAAAGTAGAAAAGCATGTATCACCCATTTTATAATTCCTTTTTACATACATGAAATATCAGAATGGGTAAGTCTACAGAGACAGGAAGTTACCCTGTTAATTAGCCATGGTACTTACAGATGGAATGGATGGCAACAGACTGCTCACCAGCATAGTTTCTCTGCAAGGTAATAGAAACATTCTAAAATTGATTGTAGTAATGATTATAGATTAATATAATTGTTTATATTAAGAACCATTGAAGTGTACACTCTAATTACATGAGGGAATTATATAGCACGTGAATTGTATCTCTTTAAGGTTATAGGCTTTAAAACTCAATCTGAGCCAGGCATAGTGTTGGACACCTACAGTCCCAGCTACAGGGAAGGCTGAGGCAGGAGAACTTGAGCTTCAAAGTTTAAGACCAGCCTGGGCAGGACAGCAAGACCCCATCTCAAAACAAGAACAGAAACACTGAGTCTGTCCTTGTTATCTTTGTGTTATTTAAGTCGAAGTTGGTTGATCCTTTTTCCCTAATAATATATACCCTGTTACCTCTGTCCCTCCCCTTCCCCCAGTTTCCTCTAAGAAGTCCCCTGCCCTCCTTTGGTCTATCTGCTCCCTACAGACAGAAGCAGCAGCCAACAGCTGCCTGAGTCCTTCAGGCGGATTCACACTCAGAAGCTACCTTGAGGCTTTTTTTTTTTAATTTTATAGAAAAAAGGCAAAATAAAATTTTGTGACAAAATAATAGGAGAATAGCAATAGTTAACACATTACATGTTGTTGTCTTTAAAGTAGTTTATCAGAGTACAAGACGGGGCATACAAACTTCTCCAATCGCTATTAGCACCAACCTTCCTTTTTAACGAACTGAGAAATACTAACAGTGTAACCGATTTGCAGTTTTCCCCCTTTTCCCTACTGCCCTGGCACTGCCAGCGGAGGGGGCTTCCCTCGGCCCTGGGGCTGTGCCATGTCAGGTCAGGAGCCTGGAGGCCAGCGGCTGTCTCACCTCCCCCTGGGGCAAGCTTGCCTGAAAATGCCTCCCTTCTCCCCCAGAAGTGTGGACCCCAGAGAAAGAGGCCAACCCCTCACCAGTTACATCCTTTCAGCCCCTGCATTTAGCCACACCTCCAGGTGCGTCCTTGCCCCCTTGTCCCTTTCATCAGCCCATAATACCTCCCGTTCTACCCTGCACACTTCCCCTTAAGCCAGTATTTGTTGGGGTTCCTGTCTAGGTCTCCTTGCAGCTTCTGCAAACTTGGGTCCCTCTCGGATAGGACCATTCGACTGACTTCCCGACAGCGTGCCAGTGAAGGACAGGGGACTGCACTTTCCCCCTGGCCTGTGTTTCTGTGTCCTGATGAGGCACAAAAACTGCTTCCGCAGAGGAAATAAGCTGCAGCTGGAATGTCCCAACCCACTGTGTCACAGGTGCCTTTGTCAGATCCCCTGGGAGGGCATCTGGAAACCTCCCGGTCTGGGGCCCTTGGAAATGGCCTGGCCTCTGCTCCGTGCCCCCTCCTTCACTTCTGACTGTGTGTGTGCAGCTGCGCTCGGCTGTGTGTGCTGGGAGCTGTGCACAGTCCTCCCCCCACCCCTCTCCTGGGTTCCACCATTCTCGTTCTGCATTGCTGATCTTCCAGATTGTGTGTGTTCATAACAGAGGGGAAGGGGCCCCATCAGTTTAGGCTGCTAAGATGCCAAAGTGGGAAGTCTCGAGTGCTCATTCTGCTCCTGAGAAACCTCAGTGGTCGTGGGATGCGAACATTGTGGTTCTCATTTTGCTGCTGTGGCAGCTGAGGTCCCATGCACCTGTCAACATTCCATTAAATGCTTGCCAAAGCAGGTAACCAGGGCAAAATCTGTACCTCAAGGCTCTGAAGCATCCACCTCATACTAGCTCTTTGTAGTTGTTTGTCATTCAAGGAGAGGGGTTTGGGAAGGTGGGAAGACTTGGTTGATTTCTAAGAAAACTGACTCACAGGAGGCTCCAGAAGATGGTGCTGCTTAGGCCTCCCCATGCTGGGAGAGTTGCTGAGCAAGAAGCTTGCCTAGGGTCCATGGCCCTGAGAAGATGATGTCAACTGGTTGGCAACTGGGAATTGAAATGTGCCTAGAAAATCTTGGCTTGAGAATGTGTGTTTAGGCCTTCATTCACTTATTCCTCAAACATGCACTGGGTCAGGCGCTGGGGGATCTTTTTTTCTGAAGCCTTCTCCAGAGAGGAAGAAGGGGCGGGATGTGGGTTAGTTTTGCCTACTATCCTGTCGTGAACGCCTACGTCATTTCCCCAGGGCCCTCCCTTCTAATGGGCACCTTGAAATCTGCAGTTTGTCCTTCAGTAGAGGTGACGTGGAGTGGTGCAGGGAGCGAGTGGCCTTGAGACCACAGTGAGTCAGCCGCACCCAGGCCCAGCGTCTTGCCCAGGTGCTGCTGCCTGCTGCCCTTGGAAACACACTGGTGTTGAAACAGGAAAGGCTTAAAACTTCATTCAAAGGAAGATGTGTTTACGCTAGGGGAGCTTCATTTTGAAAAGAAATTTTGTAGAAATTGGCTGATCTTTCTGTGTTGACGGGCAGGAAAATTTTTTAGAAACAGAAATGGATTTTTAGAAAGATGTTTAAGGCCTGAAATTGCCCAGCGGTGGTGTATCCTGGTCACCCCCAGGGCTTCCTTGGGGTGAGGCTGGAAGAGAATTTGTTGCGGTGGCTTTTGTCCAACTGGAGGGAGTGAAGTAAGAGGGGCAGTTTTAGGTTGCATGAGTATTTTCCTGTAGTGCAAAAATCATCCCCATTTCCCCATTTTGACAACTCATGCAGAAGTCTTCCTGCTGTTTCCCTTGTTTGTTTTTAGCTGATCCAGATAATGTGTTCTGGAGACAGGTGTTTACAGAGCCCTGGCTACGCACCAGGCATTCTAAGAACTGTAAAAGTGAACAAAACAGTATTCCCACCTTCATAAATACAACATTCTAATGTATTGTCATAAAAGAAAGAAGTTCGTTGTTAAGTAGATCATGTACTTTGACTTTTTTATGAAAGCCAAGGAGTTTACAACATTTTGAGACTAGAGAGCTAAAGAATTGGCAAGGAAAAAAAAAAAAAGAATTGGCAAGAGAGGCATTAGTTATCTGTGTCTTTCTAGATAGAAATCACAGGTCTGATTCACAGTGGGCTTCCGAGGCTACTGTTGTGCCAGTTTTTCAGAAAAGAAGAACAGGTTCAGAGATGTGAGATGGCTTGTGCAAGGCTGGTAAAAGGGGGGACTCTTAAACCCTAGTCTCCTAATTTTTGAAGCACTGGTTCTTTCCTTGTGCTTCTTTGTATCTTGTAGGTCTCTCACTTTCTTGATGCAAATCTGTATATGTGCATGGGTGGTAACAAACTTTTAGATGGAAACACAAACCTAGTGGCTTGAAATAACTGAAACCCCGCCCCCACACACAAATGCTTGTCATCGTCTAGTTCTGGAGAAATCATTGCTGTGCCTCAGATGCTGTAGGTAGAACAGCAGACTTTGTCCAGTGAGTGGTCTTAGACTGTGACTTTGAACTTACCGTCTGTCCATTCAGAATTCCCGCTTCCTGCTTTTTCTTTCTGGCAGCCTTCTGTTCTGTTGTCCCCTCCCCCGGGAAGCCCACTCTATGGAATCCTCTGCATTACTTCTTTGGTTTGTAGCAATGTCTGTCTTTGCAAGTACCAGCAACTGCTGATCCACTTGTCTGCCTTGTACCAGGGAAAAGTACCCAACTTGGCTTGGCACCTTGTAAGCTTCTAACTGTTGTGGGAATGAATGAATAAATGAACCTCACAAGGTGAAAGACACAGTCAAATATCTATTTCATATTTTACAGTACAGTGGGCATTCATTATGTGTTCTCATCTGTGGACCAAGAAGTGAAGGATTCTCTTTCTTTTCTTACTAGAGGTACACATATGCAGGGGTGCCATCCTGAGACTTGTGGGCCACGGTTATAGGGGGACCAGGTGAGTAAAACAGTACTCCGGGGAAGGTATGCTTTGAAGGAGACTTGGGAGATCTGAAGGAGAGGATGTCAGTTCTTCACTTCTCAGATTTACAGTCTTCTAAGGCCTGTGGTGGGCTTTAACTAGGTGAGATTTGAATGTTGCCTAGACATACTTTCTTTCTTTTGATTCTGAGCTGCCTTTGATTATAAGATACATTATTCATATCATAACAGTGTTGGGAGAGAAAAACAGAAGTGGTTTCATTGATAGGAAGACACATTCTGTTTCAGACATGCTAACATGTGAACACGTTGGCCATCACAAAGTGCTGGAAGAAAGGTGATTCCAGTGTGGTCAAATTGGCCTGCAGGTTTTTGGGTGCTTATTGGACACTGTGTTAGGAGCTGGGCACGAGCTTGAGAGAGGCTGGTCTGGTTAGCTTGTTAAAGGTCTTTTTTTAAAATCCTGACACTTGAGGGTGGAAGAGGAATACATATGACAGAGACTGCTGTTCTGAAGCTGCCCCTGCTCTGAAAGGCTGGTGGGATGTGGAGGAGAGAAGGAGCTTTGTAAACAGATCTGTAGACAGATCTGGGTCCCATTTATTAGCTGTGAAAACTCTTGAAAGATGAAACAAAAGTAGTTCTGTCTCCTAGGCTGTCATGAGATTAAAGAGGTTATCACTTGTGTAGTATCTGCTACTCAGAGTAACCATGTTATTTAGACTGTTAGAGATGTTGCTTCTCCTTGGTCCTTGGTCCAACAGAACACTAGGACAGTTGGCTGTATCCTGTCTGTCACTGGCACTGCGGTAGATGGACACCAACAGGGTAATCAGCCTCATGACACACATCCATGCTGCTGGCCTTGCTGACAAGCCATGGAGTCAGGACCCTAGGTTGCAGGTATCCTGTCTAGCTGTTCCCATGGTGGCAGTTGTTCACCACACACCTGTCCTTTGCTGCACCTCTCACATTGATACAACCACGCTTTTACTACCAGCCAACACTGCATCAGAAGTATTACATCATCACCCCCATCTTAGGGTGGATCCTCCTGAAGCCAACCAAGGAAATGTGTGCACGTGAGTAGATTATCGGGAGGTGGTCCAAGGAAACACGTGGAGAACTGAGAAAGTGAGACGGAGGAGAGACAGCAGCCTTTACTCTCCAGGGGCCACTTGGTTTTGTCACAACCCAGGGATGAGGAGCTCGGGTTTCTTCCCTGCATTTTCTTGCATTCTTGTCTGAGATACGTGCTGAGAGCATTAATACCCTGGCATCTCCAGCCTGTGTCTTAGTGGCCAAGAGCAGCAAGTGGCAGGTATTGCTGCCTCCAATCACCCATGAGTTTTGAGGTAATATGCATAGGCATCTTCCTCATCTTTGACCGTCCCCATTTTCCTGAGGGCACAAGCTCACAGAAATGAATTTCATTGCTGGAGACAGCATTGCAGTGTGAGTCTTTATGCTGTTTGCATTGTTTGGGACGTTCCCCCAGTATTGGCTTGTCTGCTGCTTCCTCCTACACACAGTGAGCACGAGGAAGCAGCCACACGAATGCCCTTGCCCTGGGCTTTCTCGTTGAGCGCCAACCCACGATGATTGGAGAGGAACCTGATCGCACTGTTAAAAACAGCGGCAGCACAGCCTATCCTAGGTACCCAGGGTACCCGTGGGTTTCAGCCTGCACACTTGCATTTATTCCAGGGGAACCTGAAGGAATGTGGTGGTGCAGACTGAGTGGTGCCTTCCCTCGCTGCTGTGAGGAGCTGATTGCCTCCACCCAACACAAGGAGCTCAAGGTCACTCAAGTTCCAGAGGGTATTTCTCTGGCATTCACTTATTTTAAATTTTCAAAATTCTCAACATGTAACTTCTCAAAATGCTGAGAATTTATTGATCACCTGGAGTGAATTCCTATGACACCAGCATGTGGCTTTTTCTTGTCACCTGTGAAATTACTTTATTAAAGTTTGATTTCTATAGTAGAGACTATATCTCTTTTGATAACTATTATAAGTGTTTTTCCCAGTAAATTAATGGATGCATAATTAATAGATGATCCTCATTATGAGAAGCCCTAGCCATTGGGAAGTCATACAGTAGGCACTTAATAAGTGTTTCTAGAGGAGATCCTATGACATTGTGTTCAAACCCAGATAGATATATCACAGTGGTTCATCCTGCCTGTGTCGGTGTGCCTGTCCCCTGCCCCCACTAGACTGTGCACTTGTGGTGGGCTGTGACCTTGACTTACCTCAGCCTCCCCATTGCCTGGCCCAGTGAGTGCTCAGGGAGTAGGGTCAAAGAGAGGTGGTCACAGCTGACAGGAATTTATAATCCCACAATGCATCGTTCTAGTCTTTTGGATCATAGGTCCGATGCACTGTATGCACTGATTTCTCTTTTGGAAAGGAGAGACTGAACTCATCTTTGATTGTGATTATTTTAACCAGCCAGAGGGGCAGTGTGGCAAGTCCAGGCTAAGGGTCAATAGTTTTGGCATTGTTAGGAACATGCCTAAAACCTTCTTGGCTCTCTCAGGGTAAGCTTCTGCAGGGTCTTGCCTGTGTCTTTCTGTATAGTGGCATACTGGGTATTATAGGCCAGTAAACCCAGCAGGGTTGGCTCATTTCAACATTTAATTGGCAGGTGGGACAGAAAGATTAGCAGAAATAGCAGGGATCCAGAATTACCTGACCAAAGGTCAGTGGTGCCCAACTCAAGCCGCTTGGTTATTGGTTGCTAGTGGACACAGAAACTTAGAGACCTGGTGATTCATCCAAAAATCCAATGTCCAACTCTTGTGGTCTCAACATTTGCCATTCAAGAATGGGAGGTAGCAGTGGGAGGTGGTAACTATGGGAGGTGGCCATGGGAGGTGGTTTGGGAGATGGCTATGGGCCCACCTATCTGAAATAATCAGAAAATAATACAGAATAGACTGTTTTCAATCATAATTCATTCTCTCTTACTGAGTACAGTAGGTAAAGTCTGAGCTTAGGAGTCAAGCCTCCCTAAGTTTGCATTCTGAATCTGCCACCACCAACCATCCATGTGACTTGGAAATGTTACATAATTCTCCTGGCCTCAGTTTCCTTATGTGTAAAATCCAGACAGTGACAGTTCATTGCAGGGTTTTGAGAACTGAAAGAGATAATGAATATACTTAAGGTAAGCAATGGTATATAGATAGAGTCTGCAGAGTGTAAGCCAATTCCTACTAAAAATCTCTCCCTATGAAGGACATATGGGAAGGTTTTTTAAAAATAAGAAATGGCTTATTCCTGTAATAATTGGAATTGGTTATAGAGGTCAGGAGGACTCATGAGCTGCTGTCTGCCATCCAGGGAACTAGGGAGCCAGTGATGAAGTTCAGCTTCCACAGAACAGAACAGAAGTGCTATGATAGTTGACTGTGATGGCAATTTGAATAGGAAGCACTTCTTTGATTGCTTTAGCATAGTTCTGTGTGTGTCTAGATGATTGACGTACTGAAAAGGGAAGACCAACCTAGGTGTGGGTAGCACCAAACAAAGGAATTTTATCCTAAATGGAGTTGAAAAGGGAAGGAGAAGAAAGTCTCACTTCTGCTTCTTCAGAGGAGCTCCGGTCCTCACCGTTGCCTTTGCATGTCTGCTTCCAGCCTTCCAGTGCAGACCTTCAGCCTTCCAGAGCAGACCTTCAGCCTTCCAGAGCAGACCTTCAGCCTTCCAGAGCAGACTCGCTGGCTTTGTCATGCTTACTGACTTGCACAGGACTCTGGAGTGAGCTCTAGATCTCCGAACTTTGACTGGACTCTGTGGCTCTCTAGTGTGTAGGCTGCCCATTTGCACTCTTCTACGCCTCACTCTGCAGGCAACCATTGTAAGCCCACCTTGTAAATCCTTATATATCGTATGTCTGTCTGTCTATCTTTCTGTCTGTTGTCTCTCTGTTATATAAAAGCTGTTCCTCTAATGAACTTTAACTGATACAGATTTTGGTAACAGAGTTACTCTAGAGAGCTCTTTCAAAGAATGAATTTAAAGATGTGTTAATAGTTTATTTGGCTGGTTGGCCTAAGTATGGACCAAGAGATGGCACACTGTGAATGACTTAGAAATGCCTGATATTCCTTGGTTTACTGTCGATGAGGGTATTCAAAGACTCAAGGAAATGGGAAAGTTGGAATGGATTTGTCACGTTAAACTTAATCCTCCACACTGCAATGATCCAGAAAATGTACCCTTCACTAATACTTCAAGAAACAGATTTATAAGGCGAACACCAGCATCCCTGAAAAGCCCTGTCATTGTTCTCCTCCATATACTAGACCTTACAGTGGTGGCCACAATCACTCAATTGGGAAACTTTAAGGTAATGGGTTTAATTAGATCTCAGTGACAGGGGTCAAATGGCATTACTTGGCCACCAAAGACAATGTGTACATACTATAATGGACAGCAGAAGCAAAGAAATGATTGACACAGTCTGACACATATAGACCTATGCCATTGGATGATTAGCCGTGGTGTTCCCAAAATTGAAATAGTAAGCCTACTAAATTTTTACTAGATTTATACAATCAGGAAAGCATAAGGGCTAGTGAACATAAATCCACCTCATAGAACAGAGAATCACAACTCCTCAACCAATTCCCAGATTTGAGCCAAGTTACAGACCCAAAACCCCCTGAATGAAGGGATGGTCAGGTCCTCTTGAGGAAAAACCCTGGCACACTACCAGAAAATTTATACTGTTGATATTTCTCCATCCATCCCTAAAGGGACCTCAGGCCTTTTACCAAGGTACATTAGGGAAAGGGAAATGATGAGACATTTCAAGCATTACTGGAAACTGGTTCTTAGCTAATGCCCATTCTAGGGGATCCAAAACATCATTGTGGCCCTCCATAAGAGTTGAGCCCATGGAGGTCAGGTGATCAATGAAGTTTTAGCAAGAGTCTGACTCACAGTGGGTCCAGTAGGTCTGCAAATCCATCCTGTAGTTATTTCCCCAGTTTCACAATGCATAATTAGGATAGATGTACTTGGTACCTGACAGAATCTTCACATAGTCTGTTAACCTAAAGTATGTGAGGGCTATTATGCTTGGAAAGGCCAAACGGAAGTCAACAGGGGTGCCTTCAAAGGAAAAAAATAGTAAACCAAAAAACAATATTGCATTCCTGGAGGAACTGCAGAGCTTAGTGCCACTGTCAAGGACTCGAAACATGCCTGGGAGGTGGTTCTCACCACAGCTGCATTTAATTATCCTGTTTGGCCTGTGCAGAAGATGGATGGGTCTTGGAGAATGATGGTAGAATACCAAAAACTCAGTCATGTGGGGTGACTCAAATTCTAACTGCTGCACCAGATGTGATTTCCTTGTTTGAGCAGATTAACACATCTCCTGGTTTCTGGTATTAGTTATTGATTTGACAAATGCTTTCTCCATAAGACCCATCAGAAACAATTTGTTTTCAGCTATTAAGGCCAGCAAAACACCTTCACTGTTCTGCCTCAGGACTGCATTAACTCTCCAGCCCTGTGTCACAACTTAGTTCATGGGGATCTTGATCACTTTTCTCTAAAACAGGTTATTACAGGGGTTCACTGCATTCATGATATTATGCTGATTGGAAACTGGTAGCAACCACTCTGGACTTAGTAGTAAAGAGGTAGCAACCACTTTGGACTCGTTAGAGTAAAGCATTTTCATGCCAGAGGATGGGAAATAAATCCAACTAAAATTCAAGGTCCTTCTTCCTCAGTGAAATATCTAGGGGTCCAGTGATGTAGGGTGTGCAGAGATACCCTTTCTAAGGTGAAGGATAAATTGTTGCCTTTGGCTTCCCCACAACCAAAAAAGTGGCGCATTGCCTAGTGAGCTGGCTTAGATACTTTCTCATGACTGAGGCACAACACCCAGCACCCACAGCTGTAAGGAAGGTTTATTTTGGATCACAGTGTGTAGAGATTTTAATCCATAGTTGGCTGTATCCACCGCAGGGCAGCATGGCAGAGGAGACTTGTTTGTGGCATGGCAGCAGGAAGCAGAGAGCAGGATGGAGGGGGTCTCTACTGCACTGGCTTCACTCTCACAGCTTCACACACAGCCTCAATATTTCTACTGCCAGATTAATTAGCCCGCTGCCCTTTATCTCAGTCTCTCTCAAAGTTTCAGGGCTTGAGCAAAATGCAGACACATTTTCAGCCAGACCATAACACAATTGACAGGAAGTTCAATTGCCAGTGGAGTTCTTCCCAACTGAAACCTTTTGAGCCTTGTCTTTACTGGCTGCGTTACTGGTCAACATTCAGATCTTCTGAGTTCTGGCCAGAATCTCCTATCAAGCTCCGCTCACCACATTCTAGGGCTGCTTTCCCAGACAGCATCTCCAAACCTTTATAAATTCCCCCTTCAAGCTAGATCCAAAAGGCTTCTGAGCCACATGTCTGATCCCAGTTCTCTGGTAGCACAATTTACCTTAGTTATTTTTTCATCACAGGTACAAAACAAATAGCCAGCACCCACAATTAAGAAGGAAAGGCTTATTTTGGCTCACAACTTGTAGAAGTTTCACTCCATAGTCAGCTGGCTCCAAGATAGGGCAGAATGGCAGCACAACAGAGGGGCATCGCATGGCAGGGGAGGGCTGCTTGTTGCATGGCAGTGGGAGCAGAGATAGGGATCAAGAGTTGGGGAGGAAATACACCCTTGCAGGCCATACCCGCAGTGATCCATCTCCTCTCCCAGTGACCAGGCTACACCTCCCAAATAGCTTTAGCTATAAACTTGTCAGTAGACTAATCCACTGATGATTGTCATGCTTCCATGATCCACTCACCTCCCAAAAGCCCCACCTATGAGCTCATTTGACTTTAGGGTGACATCTAGATATAAACCATAACATGGACCTATTTGGATTTTGGAGGCAACATGTTCCTCATTTAGCTTTTAATACCACTGTTTACTGAGTGACTTGGAAAGCTGCTAGTTTTGAGTGGGGCCCAGAACGAGAAAGTTCTGCAACGGGTCTACACTGCTGTGCAAGCTGACTGCTCTGCCACTGATACCTTGTGATCCAGCGGGTCCAGTGGTACTTGAGATGTCAGTGGTAGGTAGATGCTGTTTGGAGTCTCAGGCAGGAACCCATAGGTGAATCACAGTGCAGGCCTTTAGGATTTTGCCATCATCTGCAGGCAACTATATCCCATTTAAAAAGTAGCTCATGGTCTGCTATTAGGAAACTGGATGTTTAACTATAGGACACCAGGTTACCATGTGACCTGCATTGCCCATCATGAGTTGGGTGTTATCTGTCCCAGTAAGTCAGAAAGCTGGACATGTACAATAATAATCTATCATTAAATGTAAGTAGTATAATACATGATCAGTGGGTCCACGGGGCACAAATAAGTTATGTGAAGATGTTGCCCAAATGCCCATCATTCCTACTGCTATTCTGTCTTTGCTCTCTCAGCTGAACCTACGGCCTCATGGGATGTACTATCAGCTGATAGAGAAAGAGGAGCCCAGGGTCTGATTTACAGACTACTCTGCAGGGTTATGCAGATACCACCCAATAGTAAACAACGGTAGCACTACCATCCCTTTTCAGGACATCCTTTAGGGTCAGTGGTGAAGGGAACTCTTCACAGTGGGCAGAACTTTGGGCAGTGTGCTCGGTCATACATTTTGCCTGGAAGAAAAAAATGGCCAGCTGTGCAACTATGTACTGATTTATGGACTGCAGCCAATAGTCTGTCTGGGTGGTCAGGGACTCAGAAGAAACACGACTAGAAAATTGATGACAAAGGTTTTGGGGGAAGAGGTACGTGAACAGACCTTGACATATGGGTGAACAATGTGAAGATATTTTTGTGTCATGTAAATGTTGACCAAAAAGCGACCCCAGCAGAAGAGGACTTTAATAATCAAGTAGATGAGTTCACCCAATCTATGGATAACAGTCAGCCTTTTTCTTTAATCACCCCTGTCATTGACCAGTGGGATCATGAACAAAGTGGCCATGGTCACTGTAGCCACATATTGAATGCCTAATATGTCAGTAGCAGAGACCAACACTAAATCCCCAGTACTGCACCATTCCTAGGGGCAGTCAGTCTGCGACCTAGTGGCAGGTTGGTTATATTGGACTGTTTCTGTCATGGAAAGGGCAGTGCTTTGTCCTTACTGGCATAGACACTTAGCATGGGTATGGATTTGTTTTCCCAACACTTAATGCTTCTGCCACATCTGCCATATGTAGACTTACAGGATGCCTTATCCACTATCTTGATCAAGGAACACATTTAATACCAAAGAAGCAAGACAGGGGGCTCATGATCATGGAATTCACTGGTCTCACCATATTCCTCATCAGCCAGGAGCAGTTGGATTGATAGAAAGGTGGAATGACCTTTAGAAGTTGCAGTTATAGTGCCAGGTAAGTAGCAAAACTTTTCTGAGCTGGTACAAAGTTCTTCAACAGGCTGTATAAGCTTTGAATCAGCACCTACTATATGGTACTTTGTCTCCTAAAGCCAGGATCATGGGTTCAGGAGTCAAGGGGTAGGAATGGGAATAGTCCTAATCACCATGACCCCTAGGAACCCATTAACAAAATTTTTGCTTCATATTCTTGCAACTTTATGCTCTGCTGGCCTAGAAATCTTAGTTCTACAGGAGGGAAGGCTTGTACCAGGAAGCATAACAATGATTCCGTTGAACTAATAGCTAAGACATCCCCCCCACCCCTGTTATTTTGGGCTTCTCATGCCTCTGAGTAAACAAGCTAAAAAGGGAGTTACGTTGTTGGCAGGCATGCTTGAGCCAGACTATCAAGAGGAAGCTAGACTATTACTACACAATGGAGAAAAGGAAGAATATTCTGTGAGGGTAGGATATCCCTTAGGGTGCCTCCTATTATTAAGGTCAGTGGAAAACTATAACCACCCAAGCTAGGGAAGATGACAAATGGCCCAGAACCTTCAGGAATGAAGGCTTGGGTCATCCTGCTAGGAAATGGATCTGCTGAGATGCTTGCTGAAGGCCAAGGGAATACAGATGGGTAGCAGAAGAAGGTAGTTACCAATACCAGCTACAACTCTGTGACCAGTTATAGAAATGAGGATTATAATTCTAATTCTAATTTTTCTCTCCTGTTTTGTTAATATGCTTGTGCATATCTTGCACATGTATTAAGCAGATACCTTTATTGTCTTCCTCGTAACATAGTCTTTAAAGTTTAAAATATTAGGAATAAGCATCACCAAAAGAAAACTTTGTCTTCTGTTTTGGGAGAGAATTCAGTGGTGGGCTTCCGTTGGTACATGAGATAGTTGTATCATGTTAGGCATAATTCTAGACTTACTGTTGTATCTGGAAACTATGTATGGTAAAAGGAAATGCATTTGGTTGCCAGACTGACAAGGAGTGGATTGTGATAGTTAATTGTGGTGTCAACTTGCATAAGAAATGCCCACCTGGTTCAGCACAGTTCTTGGTGTCTGAATGACTGACTTCCTGAAGAGGGAGAGCCCATCCTGGGTGTGGATGGCACCAACCAATAGGCTTGTAGCCTGGATGGAATAAAAAGCGAAAGAAGAAGTCCTGCTTCTACTTCTTCAGAGTTAGCTCCAGTGTTTACCATCACCTTTGGATGTCCGTCTCCAGGCTTCCAGCACAGCCTCTCTAGCTTCCTTATATGTGCACACTTACACAGGGCTCAATGGTAAGCTTCAGGGGTTTGCTTTTGCCTAATTCCTCTGGTGGTCCCATGCTTAGACAGCTCTTTTGCACTCTTCCACACCTGACTCTGCAGGCAGCCATTGTAAGCCCACCTTGTAAATCCTTATATATCATGTATATGACTATGATATGATATGATATGATATGATATGAAATCTGTTTCTGTAGTGAACCCTAACTGATGTGAATGCATTGGTAAATAAAATAAGTATTTTATCTGATTTATGGGAGGAAAAATTTGTCCAAGCCGTAGCCAGTGCAGACGATTCAAGAGTTCATAATATCTTCCTCAAAAGGTACACTCCCTGATCAGTCAGGCTCCTGTGGAGTAAAAGTCAGCACTTATTTGGGGATGGGTGGTAAAGAAGGGTTTCTGTACCAAAATTGTTCCTGTTCCTTCCTCCCACGTGGCATCAGGAGTGGCTGTCCTGACTGATACACAGTCAGTCTAGGATGACTTTCAGTAGAAAAGCAGACATGTGGGTAGTAACAAATGTGATACTTGATGGGAATGAATTCTTGTGCATTTTAGCAGGTGATCGCTTTAAATCTTCTCTCCCTGAGGCAGTGAGACATGAAGGGCTGTGGAGAGAGGCACATCGGTCACTTCCTCCACAGATGTTTATAGAGCGCATATGTACAGATGCCATGGCTTCCCTGTCCGTGTCACTGAGCACTGCCAGGGCCTTTACGTAAAGACCTGCAGCACCTCTGACTGAGACCATCCTCTGACTGTGCCTGGTTGGAGGGGATGGTGGTTGATGGACAAAAGCCCCCACTTCCTTCCCCCTCGTTCCATAGTCTTTCCAGTGGTTCCTGGAAGAGTGGAGTCTGTTGAGCCCAGTTGGTAATCTGCAGTCACCTCTGAGTTTCTTCCTGTAGCGTGGCTGTGAGGACTAAACGAAGAATAAGACTACCACTAACATTACTAGTAACCGTATAGTCATCCGTTACCAGAAACCAAGCATTTTTTCTCAGTCCTTTAGCTACATGATCTTGTTAATTCTCACAGTGACTGTACAAGGTAAGCACTGTAATTATCCCAGGTTTGAAGATGAGAGTCCTGAAGTATATAAGGATCAGTAAGTCACTGGTGCATCACGTCTGGGTTCTAACTCAGATACGTTTTTCTGGAAGCCAAGTTTTAATAGTAGGTTTTACTGTGAGAATGCAGGGTCTAGCAAAGAGGTGCCGTCACATCATCATCATCATCCTAGCATCATCCATCACCTTTCTTTCCTTCCTTCCTTCCTCCCTCCCTTCCTTCCTCCCTTCCTTCTTTCCTCCCTTCTGTCTTCCTTCCTTCTTTGGTTTTGCAGTCCTGGGGGATGAACTGAGGCCCATGCACTAAGGGATGACCCCACCTCCACCTCACCCCCTTTAAATTTTGAAAAAGGGTCTCACTAAGTTGCCAAGGCACCTAAGCTGGGCTTGAATTTGTAATCCTCCTGCCTCAGCCTTTATAAAAAAAAAAAGTGAATGTATGCATGTTAATTCTTTAAGATTATTAGCTTTTATGTTTGACTCTGTCTTCAGATGGTAAAAACAGGCCAAGACACACGGTACACACGGTGTAAGAATTTGTTGAATGAATGACTACAAAATAGAATTTTTTTTTCTCTTACTGGTAGTTCCCTGGTTCTGAGAAAAATCATATTAATAGAAATGTGATATTTGTCTTAAACTTAGCATAAACTGGTCCCAGAAAGGAAATAGTTTTAATATTTGAACAGGATTTATCTTTAGATGTTAATATCATAAATGATTTTTATTTTATATCTTTGAGTTTTCCTGATATCCTTGGATTACTTTCATAACTGGAAGGAAAAATTTCTGAAGAAAAGCAATCTCAGAGCATGAATGTGTCCTAACCTAGTGCTACCCCAGAGTACTATGGGAGAGATCCTCACACATGCGTAGGTGCTGATCTCATTTGAATGGGCTCAGAACTAAAGGGGAGGGTGTGAATTGATTTAGGTGTCACAGTTCCCATCACTCCTTCACACTCCCTCTGCATAGGTTCATGATGGGACCGGGATGTAGGCCAGGCTCGTGGCCTCATTTCTCCAACAAGGAACCTGGGAGCCAAAGAGGAAGATGACACTGCGTTTACTGGCCTAGCTGGAGCTGGAATGTGAGCCTGTTGACTTTAGCCCAGTAGCCTTTCCACTTTACCCAGCAGCCTCTCCTGAAAGCCCAAAATGAGGAAAGAATGGGACAAGGGTGGAGTTGAATCATGGACCAGGGTCTCAGATAACAGTGTCTACGAGGACTTTTCGTGCATCCAAAGCCTGACTTGGAGTTTCTGAGTCAGACAGCGTGGGTGAATATCCCAGTCCTTCCACACACTGTCTTGTATACAGTATTTTGTATCTTTGAGTGTTGATTTTCTCACCTGTAACTCTGGCCCATTATTTGTCTTGCAGGAATTTTTGCAAGGGTCACATTGATACTAATAAGGTAGCTATTGTGCAAGAGAGGCTCTGTCATTTGTCATCATATGTGTGCTATCTGCCCACATGGATTTCCTTTTTTCTAACCTGTGTTCATACTCATTTTACTCAGGTATTATTATTCCTAGGTGTATTAGTCAGTTTTGCAAAAACCTCTGAATTGCAATGGTTTGCTTGACAGTAGACATTTACTTTTATGTTCATGGCTGTGGTTTGGCTGATCTAGATCAGGGTGACTGGATTTGTGGTTAAGTTTAGATCTGTTGCATGTGTCTTCTATCTGGGGTCCAGACTCAAATGCAGCAACTAATAGGGGCAAAGGAGACATGCTTCTTGCCTGGCACATCGTAGGAGTGCAAGAGGAACAGACTTAGGACCAGCACTTACTATCTCTTCTATCCACACTCCTTTGGCTAATGCAAGTCAGTAGTCCAGTCTAGAATCCAAAGAGCGAGGGAAATAAACTTGACCCACCATAGTGCAAAGTACTAAAAGTTACAGAACCAAGGGTAGAGATTTATGATTCAGAATTGTGTTGGGAGTGAAGTGGAAGGGTCCAGGCTGCCACACTGTCTCTGCCAGTCCCCTGGGGTGAAGCAAGGAGAGCAAAAGAAGAGCAAGCTGAGGAGAGGGCTGGGTGAGGCAAGGAACATATCCTTGCTTTTCAGAGATGTGTGCTTCATAACGTTGGGATCTGGAGGTCAGTGTTTTAGGAAGGTCATGATCTGTGATTCTTAAGGAGACCTCATACTTATCCTCAGACCATTGCCAGACCCTCCTGATTGCTGGGCTTTGTAACAGGGTTCAGAGTCAGGCTATATGAGTCTTCCAACATTGTTCAAGGTCTTTTTGACTACTCTGAAGCCAGTGCATTTCTGTATGAACTTTAGGGTAAGCTTGTCACTTCCTCATCTAATTTAAATGTATGATTTAAGGTTCAAGAAGATTAAGTTGGTCGCTACTGGCATCTAGATTTGAAGGAAGTGATTCAGTCACTTATCCAACAAATATTTATCATTATTGCTATTTGGCTTTGCATGGTTGGTGCTGGGGTTACACCAACGAGTAAATCCAAACACAGTCTTTGTATTTGCATATCTTGTAATTGAATCACATCAACAAATGGTAATCAGTCTTCCCATTAATGAATATACAACCCCTGACTTACCATGGTTTGGCTTACAATTTTTTGACTTTAGGGTGCTGAAAACGTATACAAATATAGCAGTTGTTTTTCACTTAAGTGCAGTATAAAATAAATTACATGAGATATTCAATACTTTATTACATAGTAGGCTTTGTATTAGGCGGTTTTGCCCAACTGTGGAAAAATGTAAGTGTCCTAAGCCTGTTTAAGTTAGGCTGGGCTAAGTTATGATATTCAGTATTAGGTAAACCGAATGCATTTTAAAATTTAGGGTAGTTTAATTTATAGTGGTGAACTCAGGACAGGACAAGGCATAAACATACCTGAGTTGAGGAGCATCTATATAATTAAAATCTGAGATAAATCCCATGAGCAGCAAAATAGTCCTTGGAGGATGTAACATTTGAAGAAGTACAGGAGTCAACTAGATAAAGAGGGTGAAAGAAGTAACTGTCAAGGCAGAGGGTATAGCATGGGGAGAGGGCCTGTGGCTGAAGGATCACAGCTTGTTCCGGCACCTAAACTGAACTCATGTGACTATAGCAGTGAGCCTTGAAACAGGACACAGCCAGGGAGGTGGACGAGGGTCAGAGCATCTTCCATGATTTAGAGTTTTACCCTGGTCACTAAGAAGCCACTGAATGATGCTCAACTGGTGGTGGAAAACTGGGAAATGACAGACAAATCTGTGTTGTAAAAATCTCATTTTTCACATCAACCAATTGTAAGATGTACTCGGATAATAATTTTTTAAAAACACGATTTTTGCATTTATGAAACTTTTAGGAATTTAGACATTGTGTATACGTTTGATATCAAGGCATTATTACCATATTTTTTGTGTAGCAATCTTATTGCAGTTGTATTTTTATGAAAGACCTTATCTTAGAGATACATACTGTAATATGACTGAAATGATAAGATGATAAGATGTCTGGAATTTCCTTCAAAATTATGTGTCAAGGGGAAGGGTGAGGGTAGAGATAGTTAAGCCTGATTGTGGGTTGCTGGTGGTTAGGTTGGGTTGATTATGGGTTAATGGTGATTGGAACTAGTTGGTGGGCACATGGATTTTATGGTACTCTTCTCTGTTTTTGTGCATGTACAAAATTTTGTGGGGAGATGACAGAGAGAGTGAGAGAATGAGACTGAGAATGGGAATGAGAATAAAAATGAGAATGAACGTCATTTTGGGTCCATTATGGGAGATAAGAATTAGAGGGAGAGATGGTAATGGTCACAATACGAGTTCCGAGGCAGTTGCAGCGGACCAGGTAAGAACGGTCGGTGCAGGCTCTGTCAGTGGAGATGGAGTCAGGCTGAGAGGTCATTAGGAAGTAGACATGACTTGAAGATGGAATGCATATAGGGATTAGGGAGATAGTGGAGTCAAAAGTTTCTGGCGCCATGTGCCAATCTGAGCTAGGGATCCTGGAGTGGGACGAGACAGGTCCCTTGAGTCACGATGTTTTCACACCCCCCAGCTCTCTTTCCTTCCATTCTGAAAGTACTGAAGCTATTCCTTTATGTAACACCTTTTATCCCAGACTTCCTGTGCTCTGTGCGTTCAGCAATTAATTAAGCTTTAGTATGCATGCATTAACTAGAGTCCTCTCCCAGGTTCAGAGAGCCTGTTCTACACTGTATGTCCGTTCATGTCTGCTCTCTTCCTGGAGCTTATTCTCTTTGCTGGGCGGACATCTTTGCCTTCCAGTGGGCATGCAGTGCAGATGTCTGTCTGTTGCACCCACTTTAATTTCGTGTTTAGGGGCCTAGGTCTAAGGAAGTTAATGACTTGTAAATTGCTCTCCAACACAGAGCTAGAAATAGAATACAAGGATTCCTGAGCAGTTCCTTGCACAGAGATGCAATGATGGAGATGTCAGCCCTAAAGTGGGTTCCTGAGATGGGATTTCTTGCTTCTCCTTCTTTGTTTGCCTGGACAGCCGCTCTGTGTGACCAGGCCATTCCTAACAAGGGCATTGCTGTGGCTTATGTTAAATGTCCCCCCAAAGCCTTATGTGGTCATAGATGAGACTTTTTCCAGAGGCAGCTGAATGTAGATGTGTAACTGATTCATAGTGCAATGCTAGGAATAAGGGTTCTAGGATTAAAGTGGGTGATTACTAAATCAGTCCACTAATTGGTTTGGCATCACCCTAATCCCGGTCACCTGGATACAATATGAGAGGCAGAAAGACACTATTAAGATCCCTTGTTGCTTTTGCTAACTTTTGGGCTCCATGAACAGTTCTCTGCAATGGGCCTCTGCCAAGCCACCCTGCCTTGGAACCAGCTGATTATGGACTGAAACCTCCACAAACTGTGAACTAACTTTGCATGTTGGGTATTTTGTCTCAGCAATGAGAGAAAAGTAACTGAGACAGGCACCAGCCTCCATATGAAGTCACATGTTGTCCTAAGACAGTGTTGTCTACCTTGTCTCACTGAATGACCCTTGCCACCTTTTCTTTCTGTCCCCCATCCAGGAAATTTTCTGATGTGACGGCTGAGACATGAGATCTTCAGCCTCCAGGCTCTCCAGTTTTTCGTCGAGAGATTCGCTATGGAATCGGTGAGTGGTCCCCAGCCCTTCCTGTCTACAAAATCCAGTCTCATGGGTTCTCAAAGGGTTTTCTATCACATGAATTATCCTTTGCCTTAGTTTGGACTGAAAGTTGGGGTTGCAATGGTACCAGAGAGAAGTCAGGAGCTGCAACAACAGTGCCACCATTAGTAGGTGCTATTTTATTTTATTTTTACATTCATTATGGGCAGTTGCTCTATCTGTATAACACATCTCAGTTCTTTATTCCCCTTCTTATCCACCCCTCTTTTTGAATTTTTTATTTTGGTAGCATCAGAATCATTTTGTTTTATAAATTCTTATCATGTTAATTATCATAAACATAGATTAACAGCCAGACTAACAGGGCAAAAGACATATAAAATGCAAATAACAATTATATTAAATCAAGGTACACTTTTAGGTACACTGGCCATGCTGCATTACATTGACTTTTTTCTTGTTCTGTTTTTCCCTATTGTCTGTCTTTTATTTTGCACTTTATTTATATATTGGTTTTCTTATATAAGAGAAACTATGTGATATTTAAACTTTGACTTATTTCATTTAACATTAAGATCTCAAGGTTGCCCATTTTTTTTACAGATGACTCAAGTTTATCCTTCTTTATGGAAGAGTGGTACTCCACTGCGTATAAAGACATTTTCTTTATCTGTTCATCAGTTGATGGACATACAGGTTGCTTCTAAGATTTAGCTCTTATGAATTGGGCTGTTATAAAAATGTGTGCATGTATTACTATAATTTGATATATATTGAAGGGGGAAGAACTGAGTCACGTGGAATTTTTAGTTTGTTAAGGAATCTCTATACTGATTTCTACAGGTTGTACAGGTTTACACTCCCACCAACAATGAAGAAGGGCTCCTTTTTCCCTATAGCTTCTCCAGCATTTGTTATTGTCTGATTTCTTGAGGAAGGCCATTCTTTCTAGAGTGAGACGAAATCTCTTTATAATTTGCATTTATTGAACAACCAGTGATGTAGAACATTTTTTCATGTATTTATTCACCTTTGTACTTTTTAATCTGAGAAGTGTCTTTTTTTGTCAGATGCTCATTTTTGATTGAGTCTTTAAATTTTTTTGGGGGGTCTAATTAATTGGAATTCTTTACATATTCTGGGTAGTAGTCCTTTGAGGAATAGCTGGCAAAAATTTATTCCCATTCCATAGGTTGTCTCTTTACTCTGTTGTTTGATGTGATGGTTTCCTTTGCTGTGAAGAAGCTTTTAAATTTTGTGTGAACTTATTTGTTGATTCTTCATTGCATTTGTTGTGCAATGTGGGGTCTTCTGTTCAGAGAGTCTTCGCCTTATTCCTGCCTTGAGTTTTACCTGTTTTGTATTCCAACAGAACAAGCGTTTCTGTTTTAATATTTAGATCTTTGATCCATTTTGGGTCTTCTGTTCAGAGAGTCTTTGCCTTATTCCTGCCTTGAGTTTTACCTGTTTTGTATTCCAACAGAATAAGCGTTTCTGTTTTAATGTTTAGATCTTTGATCCATTTTTATTTTAGTTTAGCACATAGTGAGAGATCTGGGTCTATGTTCAGTCCTTGGCATGTGGCTATCCAGTTTCCCCAGTGCATTTGTTAAAGAGTTTATCTTTCCTGCAGGGAAAGTGGCCTCTTTGTCAAAGAATCAGTAGTTAAGTGTGCCTAGAGTTGTTTCTGCATCCATTATTCTTTTCCATTGATCCGTGGGACTCTTTTTTACCAATACTATGCTTTTTTTAATTACTGTACATTTGCAGTATAAGTTGAAGTCTGGGATTGCGATGCTTCCTACCTTGCCCTTGTTGCCCAGAATTGCTTCTGCTATTGTAGGTCTCATCTGGTTCCATATGAATGGTAGGATTATTTTGTCTAGCTCTGTGAAGAATGCTGTTGGTATTTTGATAGGGATTGCATTAAATCTGTGCAATAGTTTTGGAAGTATGGCCATGTCGAAGATATTGGTTCCACCTATCCAGGAACAGGGGATATCTTTCCATTTTCTAATGTCGTCTTCAATCTTGTTTTTCAGAGTACTATAGTTTTGTTGTAAGGTCTTTCACTTCCTTGGTCATGTTAATTCCTCAAAAAATCAACAGTGTTCCTCTACATCAGTAACAAACTCAATGAGAGGAAAATTAGGGAATTTTAATTTTTAAAATTAGGGTATTTAATTTTCTTGATGGTATTGTGAAAGAAATTGTTTCCCTATGTTCATTAAAGAGATTGGCTTGTAGTTCTCTTTTTTTGATTGAGTTTTCTGGTTTTGGAATCAGGATAAAGCTTGCTTACAGAAATTAATTTGAGAGTACTGTTTCCCTTTTAATTTCAGTAAAGAGTTTGAGGAATATTGGTATTATGTCTTCTTCGTAGAATTTGGCACTGAAGCTACTGGGACCTGGGCTTTTCTTAGTTGGTAGATTTTTTTTAATACTTCTTCAGTTTTATTGTATGATATTGGATAATTCAGAATTTCTGTATGTTCTTGGTTCAGCTTTGGTAATTCATATATATCTAGGAATGTATCCATTTCTTCTGAATTTTCTTTTTTATTAGAATACAGTTTCTCAAAGTCATTACCAGTGATCTTCTGGATTTTGGCACAATATCTTTTGATTTTGCCTTTGATACTTTTAATTGTATGAGCTTGGGTCTTTTCTTATTTTGGTAAAGTTAACTAAGGGTTTGCCTATTTTGTTTATTCTTTCAAAAATATCAACTCTTCAGTTCATTAGTTCTTTGTATTTTTTTAAGTCTCAATTTCATTAATTTCTGCTCTGATTTTTATAATTTCCTTACTTGTAGTAGCTTTGGATCTGGATTGTTCTTGTTTTTCTAGGACTTTAAGGTACATCATTAGGTTATTTGTTTGAGCTAACTCTGTTTTTCTGACATGGGAATTCACCAGTATAAATTTTCCTCTTAGGACTGCTTTCATTGTGTCCCATAGTTTCTATTGTGTGATACTAGCATTATTATTTGATTGTAGAAATTATCTAATTTCTTCCTTAATTTAGTCTGTGATCCATTGATTATTCAAGAAGGTATCATTTGATGTGCTTACGCTGCATAGTTTCTGTGGTTTCTTTTGCCGTTGATTTCTAGTTTCATTGTACTACACTTATGCATGAGGTAATCTCATTTCTTTTGCCTTTACTTAGCATGCTTTATGGGCAAATATTGGGTCTATTTTAGAGAAAGTCCCATGTGCTGTTGAGAAGAATGTGTATTGTGTTGTTGTGGCATTTCTTTCTTGATGTTTTTGTCTAGTTTATCTGTCCATCCATGACAGTGGGGTAACTCTATTGGTGTTTGTCTGATTTTTCATGTCCATTAGTGTTTATGTAGCTGAGTGCACCAGTATTTGTCACATACATGTCTCTTCCTGTTAACTGTTACTTTAACCAGTATGTAATGGCTTTCTTTGTCTCTTCTGATCAGTTTTGGCTTGAGATCCACTTTATCTGTAACTAGGATAGCTACTCCGACTTTTTCCCTGTTGCGTAGAATATTGTTTTCTATCTTTTGATTTTTAATTTGTTTCTTTTTTAATTAGATGTGTTTCTTGTATACTGCATATCAGTGGTTTTATTTTTGCTCTATTCTGCCAGTCTGTGTCTTTTGATTGGAGAACTGAGAACATCCACTTTGAGAGTTTTTACTGAGAAGTATCAACTTATTCCTGTGACTGCCTTTTTTTCCTGTTGCTGATTTCTCTTTTTAAAATGCTTACTTAGCAGTTCATTCTTCCAGGTGCATCCAGTCTTTTTGACTTAATGGCATTGTTGTCTTTCGCTCTTTCTAGACTATTCCTTGGGTGGTTTTTGTGATACTGGTTTGGTGGTCATGAATTTCTTGAGGTGCTCCTTGTCATGGAAATACCTTCTTTCTCCATCAATTTTGAAGGAAAGTTTTGCACGATACAGAAGTTTGGGTTGGACGTTGTTGTCTTTTAGGGCTTGAACATTTTTTTTCCATGTCTTATTGGCCTTTAAGGTTTGTGTAGAGAAGCCTGCTGTAATTCTAATGGCTTTATCTTTCTGTGTGATTAGTTGCCTTTCTTTCTACCTTTAAGATTTTGTCCCTGAGATGCACTTCTGGTACTTTGAGTATAATGTGGCTTAGAGAATTTCTCTTTTGGTCATAGCTATTTGAGGTTATATGTGTCTCATCTGTGTATTTCTTTCTTTCCCTATATTTGGGAATATTTTTGCCACTGTTTCTGTGAATAGGTTTTCTGATGCAATTTATGTTGCCTTCTGATTTTTCACTTATTCCAGTTATTCTTAGATTAGTCTTTGCATCATCTAGTAGCTGTTGGATCCACTTTTCATGTTCTCTTGTTTTAAGGTATCCTTGAGAAACTGGTCTTTGAAGGCATCATTGTTTTCTACCTTTGAAACATTGGTTGCCTCTGCCCATACTTTCAATATGATGTTTAATGTCCTGGGTTTCTGAATGGAAACCTCACAGACTTTAATTCTTTGCTAAACTGGCCATTTACATTTTGCAGTGTTTTCTTAGCACATCTAGCTTTTTATGAGTGTCTCCCGGAAGCTCCTGGATCATTTGGGTTATTACTTCCATTATCTGTTTAGATATATCTTCTGTGATCCCAAAGAGTACCTCTCTGATCTGTTTTCTAATCTCCTGTTCTCCTTTCAAGTAGTTCAGGTGTGTAGCTTATGCTGTTCTGCTTCTTGGTTCAGCTGGATGGGCCTCAGGGGAGTTTGGAGTTTGCAGAGACTTTTTGTTGCCTTGTCTTGTCAGGTTTCTATAGTTTTTTGTTGGTTTTTCTGTTCCCTGCTGAGGTTAATGGATGCTTATAATGTAGACACTTTGTGGTTAGTATAGAGATCACTTTAGTTACCTTTCAGTAATGTACTTTGGGCATAGCTAACTAATCCTTTGTCTT
Source organism: Dasyprocta punctata (assembly GCA_004363535.1). Lineage (NCBI taxonomy): Eukaryota > Metazoa > Chordata > Mammalia > Rodentia > Dasyproctidae > Dasyprocta > Dasyprocta punctata. The sequence continues at coordinate 72,599 of RJWM01003316.1, read as the reverse complement.
ACCCACAAGATCTGACCACCTTGGTTAATTTGGAAGGGGAAAATGCAATGTACTTAGCTCTACAACCAGGTTCCCTGGACATGCACTGTAGCATTGTTAATGACATAAGGGTAATCTGAGTGTTGATTTACAGCATAATAGTGTGTTACTTTTCTCTCATTGCTGAGACAAAATACTCAACACTCAACATTAAGGAAGGAAAAGTTTATTTACCTCATAGTTTGTGGAGGTTTCAGTCCATAATCGGCTGTCTCCAAGGCAGGTTGGCGTGGCATGGGGCAACTGTTCAAGGTGGCAGAGTACAGCAAAGCAACAAGAGCAAAAGGAGTGGACGAACAAACCTCTTTTCCTGCCTTATATTGTAAGCAGACTACGCCTCTTGACTGGTTGTAGCTCTCACACCATATCCATGCCCTCCTCTTGCACAGGCTGAGAATGTTTACAAACTAAGGATCCTGGCCCCCTGCTGAAAGACTTAGTTAAACTTCTAAACTTCTTAAGTTTACAGGATGTATCAACCATAACAAATAGCATCAGTTCTGTGGCCCTGGTACTAAAAAGCAAATCAGCCACAGTAGTACCATCCAAGAGAAGTTGAACATACCATGAGACCTGTTTATATACCACGCTTAACCCTAGCGAAGGAATCTACAAATTTTGATGTAAACATTAAGACAACCCAGGTATTGACTTACAGCTAATATATTTTAAATCAACAACTATTTCTCCACTAATGGTACAAAAGAATTCAACATTAATTGCATAGAGTTAATAACTATCAAAAAGTTAGTAAGTCTTTTTGGTTACTCTATTAACGATAAAGGGTTTGGGAATGGAGGAATGCAGGAGGAAAAATTTGAAAGCTTAAACTATATGATATGAGAAGTATAAGAGAGAACTGGCAGAAAGGATTTTATTGTTGTGTAGAAGGATGATTATAGAATTAGATAAAGATAACAGAAAAACATTGATGAGCAATAGAAGCTAGAAAAGGAAGAAAAAAGAAATTATAGGTGAAGCCAAAATAAGAGAGAAAAAATTAAAGGGAGAAAAATTAAAAGGGAAAGAAGGAAAATGAATAAAGTAAACCAAACTCAAGTAAAAATAGCACACACACACCAAAACAAAAGCAAATCCAGAAACTGAGAATCAAACAAAGAAACAGAGAGAAAGAGAGACAGACAGACAGACAGACAGACAGAAATGTCTCTGTGATTTTGAAAATATGGCTTTCTTCCAAGATCTACAATTTTGGGGCAGTATCTAACTCAAAATGTGTCCTGGTTCATGCTGGTGGATAAAGAAGGCAGACTACAGACCCATGCTGGATGTAGTAGCCCCAACAGACAGTAGACGCAGGAGGAGGGCGGCCAGTGCTGCAACTCTGAAATCAGAGCAATTCAGCTGAGCCTGGCCTCTGACCATGGTTAGGGTCCTGCTTCCTTTCCTCAAACCCTTCAGGCATCTATTTCTAGCTTCCATAGTTCCAGAGCCCGGCCCTCTGGCACCCAGTCACTATGAGAGCGTAACACACGAAGCCCTCAAGTTAAGATGTCTTGTTCTAGTCTGAGTCCCAAATTCAAACAGTCAACGCTTCCCCAAATGGCATCTATCCAAGCCCTCTCTCCAAGGATATGGCTGACACTTAGTCTGGAGTGAAAGGACTCGTGGGAGCAACATCTTGCACTCCATCTGCAGTTCACAGCATCTGCGGATCCATTCCACCGCTGTGGTTGTCCCTGAAGCTCTCCAGAGTCCCCAGCTTTCACTTTGTCTCTAGATTCAGGCTTCTGTTCCAGTAAGCCACAAACTGGCAGCCAGGGAGGAAGTGCGGATTGTCTCTTCCCCTCTCCGTGTTTAGTCTTTTCAGTTTTTCTGTAGGTTTTAATTTTCCTGTCAGTTCCTTTCTGGTTCCTGGGGATCTACTTCTGTCTTTTCTTTTTGCCCCAAGTTGTTATTTTCCAGCGCCTAGATTCTGAATCTCAGAGAGGGTGAGTTTTTCTTGCTTACTACTCTACCATTTTCCTAGAAGTCCAGTAAGGTCTATTTTAACCAAATCCACTGTGTACTAGATTCTTTGGTTCCATTATTTCATTTGTTTCAGTCCAGCCAGTAGTCCTTCTGGTCGTGAATTATTGTATTCATTTCACAGATAAAGAACTTTCCCAGCTAGACTTGAAGCCCGTTTTCCCTGATCCTGGGACCCCTGCCTTTTTCCTCTTGGTCATGTTGCCACTTCGTAGAGGTGTGATTTGTCCCATTCTGCAGCTGGGATGAGTAAAGCTGGTTTAGGGACCTGCAGTGGAGAGTCTGAAGGGTATGACCTGAACAGATGAAGGTTTGCATTGCACAGTAGGAAATTGGATTGGACAGTAAGAATCATGAAAAAAACTAGGCAGAGAAAATGCATAGCGTCTGAGAATCTTAAGTTTCTCAGTATGACCTAATACAAGGATGGACTGTTACGACAGACATTTCTATGAAGTTAGGTTGTTGTGAAGAAAAAGGAAGTGCTAAAGGGAGTGGTTGAATCCTGCTCCTGGTACTGACTCACTAAGTGATCTTGGGCAAGTCACTGATACTCTCTGCTTTTTGTTTCTTTTTTGGTGAAAAGTCAGTAATAAAGATTTACGCTTCAGATTTTTGTGAACATTAAAGAAAAAGGTATATAGTACAATGTCTGGCACACAGTAGGTAGAACACTGTTATTTCAGTTTTTTATGGTGAAAATAGTTTGTAAGGATGATTAAATAAAGAATACTTGATGGGTGAGAAGCTGTAGTTTAGGAGTCGAACCTGAGGCTGTTGAAGTGACCCCAAAAAGATGTGCCCACTTTCCAAAGGAAATGAGGAAATGAGGTTTATATGCTTCTGTTCATAGTTTCAGTCCTGTATCTTGTTTTGTTTGTTCTGTCAAGAGTCTGACACAAAGTGGCAGTAGCTTTAATTACATTGTAATTGCAGGGACTTGGGGTATTATTAGAATTAAGTTTTGTCACGAATGAGCTAAAATCTAAAAGATCATTGAATTTTTAAGTATAAAAAGTATATTCTCTCTCTCTCTCTCTCTCTCTCTCTCTCTCTCTCTCTCTGTCTTTTGGTACTGGGAATTGAACTCACAACCTCACACTTGTGAGGCAGGCACTGTGCAGCTGAGCCATATCCCTGGCCCTATATTCTCTCTTGTCTAAAATTTTAGGCAGAAAGTTTGTAAAGCTGCTACAGCAATCTATGAAGGATTTAAGCTTTCCCCTCTTGTTCCTCTGCCATGTGGTCCTTCCTTCTCAAAAGTGCCCCATAGTCCCATGCTACGTGCCTGTGCTCCAGCCATCACATCTACCAGCAGAAGCAAAGAACAAGAATAAAGGCAGGCCTCCTCCCTTTAAGAATACCTCCTGGTGGTTTAACCTACTCCTTCTACTTATATCCTAATGCCAGAATTTGGTCCACTAGTTTCACTTAGCTGCAACAAAGGCCCAGGAAATACAATCTTTATTCTATAAGTCTTTGTGTTTACCAAATTGAGAATTGTTGTCATAGAAGAAACCAGCCATTATTAGAGTGTTGGTCCTTCTTTGCAGTGCTAATAGAGGGTCAGCCGTGTAGTCAGACTGCTGGAGTTTTGTGCCCTGGATCTATGGCTCCAGTTATGTGACCTCATAAAAGCTACTTAACCTGTCTGTGCCTCAACTTTCCCATCTGTAAAATCCTATTTTATACAACTCTGTAAATTATGCATGCCAAAGTGTTCTTCTGAGCACTGGATGAGTTAAGATGGAGCATGCAGGAACAGTACCTGGCACATAGTAAGTGCTATACAATTACTCCGACTTATTATTCTACTACTACTTCCACACTTCCCATCAGTGTTACCGATTACTACTATTACTTCTGTTACTGTGACTACTGCTTCTTCTATCACTACTGCTTCTGTTAATTGCTTCTACTATTAGTAATGTTCCTGTTACTATGACTATTATTCCTATTACTGTCACTTCTATTACACTACTGCTTCTGTTATTTCTGTTTGCTATTACTGCTCACTACTTGTTTTATTCCCATCGCTATTACTTCAATTTCTATCATCACCATTACTTTTACCAGTGCTGCTAGTTCTGCTGTTAACTATCCTGACTTCTGTTATCATGATTACTACTTCTACAATTACACTATTTCTACTGTGAATTTCTTCTGCAACTGTGCTGCTGTTACTACTGTATTGCTACTTCTCCTGATGTGCTGCTGTAACTACTGTACCACCACTATTCTGAACTTTTCTACTGATACCACTAGGTATTGTTTCTACCTGAAGATCAGAGACAGAAGGGCAGTGAGGATGTACTGACCAGAAGAGGACATGAGGTGTAGGTACCCATGGTTCTGCTGGTATAGTTTTCTGATCAGAGTTCTAGTCTCTGGGATGTAAAAACTCTTTGAATGTTACATGAACAATTTAATGTATTGTCTTCATAAAGACATGCTACGGGTTCATGGTGGAGCATCCGTGAAATCTCCACCTGCTTGATTGCAATGCCTGCACTCTGCACTGTAACGTAAGGCCCTGCACCTTTATTTCTATTGACCAATCAACTCGCTCATTCATCTAATACACAGTAATCGGTTGTATATTTCTTATGTGCCAGGAACTGGACTAGGATGCTGAGGACACAAGAGTGCACGCAGCAGATGTGGCCCTGCCCTCGTGGGGTTTTCTGACTAGAGGAAAAGGGAAGAGGTAAACATCACACAGTTTGGCAGCCACTAGGTTAGGCTCAGCATGGCACAGCCTGGGGCCATAGGACAGCACATAAGCTGACCCAGACATGCAGTCCTGGGTCTTCTTTCCTGATGTCTGTGATGGGTGACTTGTTCCCGTATCACTGGATAAACTGACCGACTACCTGGGAGCTACATCAGGAAACACAAAGCATTCTCCTCTATCCGTAACTAAGAAAGGCTCAGCTTTTCTTAAAAAAATTTTTTTTGTCACCATCACAGTTTTGAACCTACCTGGCGTTCCCCAGAGCAGGTTGGTGCTGGGGTTTCTAGTGCTGTAGAAAAGGAAGGGGTTCACAAGAGTGGACACTTTGTGCGTATTTCAAAGACTAGAGTATAGGACTTCCTACTTCAAATTGGGTGAAGGGAATAAATCAGATCACAACACTCTCAATGCAGATGCCATTCATCCTGGGGTAGCTCAAGGCCAAGGGAATAAGGAGCAAGAGCTGTTTGCTTTTTTGCCCCAAATACTGCAAGGAAGGCAGCAGTACAGCAAGTGGAAGGAATTCTGAGCCAGCAGCAGAGGTCATATGGCCATTTCTCCAGGGCTTTTCTCCGTATGCACCAATGACCTGGCCCAAGCTTTGGACCCTCCTACACTAGCCCGTGGGAAGCTTCTCTGGGGCCCCCTCCCCCCACTTTCCAAGGGTCAAAGGAGAAGCGCTGTCATTATGATGCTGCAGCCTGTCAGCCCAAATTGAGTTTCCCCAAGCCCAGCTGATGTCCCTTTCTGGCCCCAGGGCAGGGGTCAGGAATGCATGCTGCACGTGGCCAGGAAATGTGTCCTGGGGCTGGCCTCTGCTGCCTGACCTCTCCACTCTGCGTTTCTAACATAGTTGGAAGGGTTAGGAAGCCTCAAGACTTCTGAATGTAAAAGACAAAGAAATGTGTTTTAGAAAAACGTTTAGAAAGATAATTCTACTGTGAATGGCTTTCAATGTAATTGAAGCTGTTCAAATTCAACTGGCTATTTCGTAGCTGTGGCCATTCCTCAGCATGATACACGTACTGAAAGCAACTGAGAGTTGTGAAACTGTGATCCTGGTCTTATCTCCCTTCCTCCCTTCTTTTTTCCCTTCCCTCCTTAGAAAGTATGAAGCAGCTGCTGTGTGCTGCACTCTGTGCGAAATCCCGGGAAGTAAATGAGAAAGGCTCACTGCAAAGCCTTTCGGGGCTTACTGTTCACTCCTTTTAAAATTTGTATTCATTCTACAAATGTCTGTTGAGTACCTCATTTGCTCAGGTTTCTTAGTAGAGATAAAAGACATGGTTCCTCTGCTTAAAGAGCTCCACCCGCCACCCCCCAGGTTCTGAGGTTGAACCCAGGGCCTTGTGTGTGCTGGGAGAACACTGCCCCAGGCCTCATCCCCACCCTCTTTTTGAGTTTATACTTTATTTTTTTAAGTTGCTCACTCAACAGATGCTTTCCAAGATCCACTGTGTGCTGGGGACTGCGCCAGCTGCTGAGACTCCTCTAAGGTGAACAGAATGTAGCTTCTTGGTGGGAGCTGAAAGCCTGGGCGGTGCTGTGTGAGTTCCCCAGGTCTGGCCCCACAGCGTGCCACAACTGTGTGGTTTGAAATAACGGTGATTTACCATCTCAGAGGGCAGAAGTTTGCAAAGGTGTCTGTGGGATCCAGCTCTTGGAATCCTGCTAATATAGGGGAACAATCTCAGTGGAAGACCTCCAAATGACATAGGGGAATGAAACTCCTGACCTACGGTATGTCCGGCACGAGTTCCTGTTCTCTAAAGTTGAAGAATGAATTTTAGGAACAACGGAGGTTAAGAACAGAAATATTTATTGAGAGAAAGAAAGCTTCTGTCTGAGAGACAGAAGGGGTCCCAAGCGGGTTGCCAAAGACTGTCTTTTCTAGTGACTTTTATAGAGTAAAACCACGATGGGGAAAACTGGGAACTCACAAGGCAGATAGGTTTGAGGTGGGTTGAACTGTGGTCAACCAATAAGATTAATTGTGTAGGTAAAATTGACCAAATCAGGGACAAATGGGAAGGGAGTCACGTAGCAAGCAAGCATTCTTACGGATCGGTGACTTTCTTTTGGGGATTGGGATGGTAATTCCTGGCTTCTCCAGATGACCCATCCCTAATCCCTAATGCTTATACTTAGGGTGTAGTTGCATTTGTTTTGCCTCCTGTCTTGAGATCTGGCCCAATCAAGAGGTGTGTGTCTCTTCCAAGGTCACAAGATATCTGGTCCTCTGTGCCAGCTCCTTTGAGGGCCTAGCCCTGTTTGACTGCCTATGATTTTTCTAACTAACTCAGTTGCCTGTAACACTTTTGCCTCCTGTTTTGAAATCTGGCCCAATCAAGAGGTGTGTGTCTCTTCCAAGGTCACAAGACATCTGGTCCTCTGTGCCAGCTCCTTTGAGGGCCTAGCCTGTCTGACTGCCTATGATATTTCTAACTAACTCAGTTGCCTGTAACACTACAGGGGAGAGTCGTTCCTTCCCTTCTGGCTCCTGTGTTACAGCAATCCTTAGTGTCCCTTGGCTGTCAGCACATCACCCCTGTCTGTGCCCGTTGTCACATGGTCATTTCTGTTGTGCCTTCCTGTAAGGTCACCAGTCGTACTGGATGAAGGGTCTGCCCTGCGCCAATATGACGTCTTCTGATTTACATTGGCAAGGATCCAGTTTTTCAAACAGGTTAATGTTCAGAAGTACCAGGGAGCAGGGCTTCTATGTTTTTGTGGGGCGACACAGTCCAACTCATTACAAGCCTATGTAATGATACTGCATGGGGGTCTCGAGGATGTGTTATTTTGTCCTCCCCTTCTCTGCAGCTTAACAGCAGATGACTGGAGAGCAGGGCCCCACATTTCTCTCATTGCTTCCGGTTTTCTAGACAGGAAGTGTTGCTCTCAATGAGTGCTTCCAGGTTTCCAGCCAGGAATTGAGGCTATGATATACGGGAAATGCTAGGCGTCTGATACCCTGAGTTCGTGTTCCCCAAAGTCAAAGAATGAATTCTAAGGAACAATAGAGTTTAAGAGTATGAAAATTGGGAGCCGGGCGTGGTGGTGCACGCCTTTAATCCCAGCACTCGGGAGGCTGAGGTAGGCGGAGCGTTGTGAATTCGAGGCTGGCTTGGGCTACAACGTGAGCGCAAGGACGGCCTGAGCTACATAGTGCGACCCTGCCTCAAAAAACCAGGGCTGGGAGTTTGACTCAGTGGCTTAAGCGCCTGTCTGGCAGGTGCAAGGGTGTGAGTTCCATCCCCGGTGCCAAAAAAAAAAAAAAAAAAAGAGTATGAAAATTTATTGGAGGTAAGGAATGGGGAGTAGGACTAGGGACTAGGAATAGCTCCTGAGAGACAGGAGGGGTCTTGAATGAATTGCTAATGAACCTGTTTCTCTGAAGAAGTTTTATAGAGCAAAGTCACAAGGGGTGTGTACAACATGGTTCAAAACTATAGTCAACCATTAAGATTACAAGTGCAGTTAGTTATGTACTATTGATCCAGTAGTAACAAGGTCACATAGATGACATCATTAACCCTGCTTGATAATCTGTAGTCTTAGTTTTATTCTTACTCTTAGTCTAGTGTTAGTCTTAGTCTTAGTAGATGGGAGAGGATGGCCCACCCCTAATGAAATCATGGTTTGTTTATACAGGAAATTGCAAAAAGGTGATACCAATAATCTCAAACTTCCATTTATCCCTTAGGGAAGTGTGTAACTCTGGCCATTGTGACTTTAATCTTCCTCAGATGCACCTCCCACCACAGTTGTGATGTGTGCTCATCTTCTGCACTGACTCCCTGAGGGCCCAGCCCTGTCTGACGGCCTGCCACATTTCTACCCAACTTCGCTGTCTCTTAACAGCCAGAAGTAGTTTCCCCTGCACTATGGCAGGGAGATGCCCGCTGTGGTCCCAGGTTAATGGTAGGGCCCCTCTTTGCTACTTGTTTCCTAGGCCAAGGGCTGAGAAGGTCATGGGAAGGAGCGCCTTGCTGGGAAAGCTCCCTGGTGGTTAATCTGCTACCTCCTGGCTTCACCTGCCTGGCAGCGTGAGGCTGGGTACATTTCCTTGGCCTCTGACTCTTCCTTAGAAGTCATGCGGAGGACTTGGCTGGGTCAGATACAGCACTGGAAAGGTACTTGTTCTGCAGACAGTGTTGAGTGTCTGTTGGTGAAGTGTGTCAGGATACACGTCTCCAAGGAAGGGGCTTGGCGACCCGTATAGTACGTTCCCTAGAGTGAGGACCTGCCCTCTCTATTTGGTGCTGTTCACCCTCAGTGTTTGTTCATCATTTTCCTAAAGTTTTTTATTTTTTTATGTTTTATTTTTAGCAATATAGGAAACACCCAGAGATCCCTACTATTTACTGTGTAAACAGTTGCAAGCCAGATAAAAGCCTGGCCACAGTGAGCAATGTGTTAATGGATTAGGGACAAAGAGATAAAAGATAAATTTGGGTAAAACATTGGGAAGCAATGCTGCCATTACAAAGAAGATGATGATTCCTTTTGGAAAAAAATTAAGAGAATGCTCAGGAAAAGAGGTAGATTGATTGATTGATTGATTGATTTTGGTACCGGGTCTCAAACTCAGGACCTTGCACTCGCCAGGCAGGTGCTGGGCTGCTGAGCTATATCCCTGGCCCCGGTACTTTCATTTTTGAGGAAGTGACTTAATTTCTCTATGTCTGATCTTCCTTATCTATAAACTGCAGCAATGCTAGTCTCTTCCTTGTCCACACAGGTGTTTCGAGAATTAAGTGGGAAAGCACATGCGCAGTGCCTGGCATGCATTAGGTGCTCCCTAAATGCTAATTGTTACTATTTATCGTCTGCTCTAAATTATGTGTAGAATATTCATTAAAAAGATTGGGATAAGTAATGTAGATGAACAGGCACACTACCCCTGTTGAAAGTCTTATTCCAAAGGACTTCCTTCTGTCACTGTGCAAGTGTGGCACAGCCTCCCAAATCAGGTGAGAAGGGGTCAGGGCCAAAGGAAGCGGAATCTGAGTGTGGTAGCCTGGGAGCTCCCAGCTCGGGCTTCCCCTGACCAACTCTGTAAAAATAAAGATCCCCTTGGTCTCCAGGTGATGGAAGCAGATCCTTTAGAAGGAAGCTGTCCAGTGGGTGCTGATGATCAGTTAGGTGAGAACCCAGAGGGATCCTCTGTCCTGGGACTGTCACAGAAGCCCCCTCTGACAGGTCAGGCTTGCAAGAACACTTCTCTGTCCCCTTGTGGCCTCATCAGCCTCCCGTTTGCAGCAGACAGGTACGAAGGTGCCGCAGATGGATTCAAAACCAAAGTTTCTCCGGGGCCACTTTATTAAATCCATGAGGACTGGTGTATTTTCTCAGATTGGTACTAGAGAGTGCTTATTTTTTAAAATTTTATTTGAAGACTTTATTTATTTGTACGTGTTTGTAGTGCATACTCTTTACATTCCTTGTGTAGAATTAGGCCCTGTGGTGAAATACATGTAGTAGTTACCACCTTAACTATTTGTAAGTGTACAGTTCCACAATCCTAAGTGCTTTTGCATTATTATGAAACCATCACTCCCCACCCCTGCCCCTTGCAACCACCATTCTACTCTTTCTATGAATTTTGGTATTCTAAATTCCTCGTATAAATGGACAAAACCAAATTTGTTCTGTGACTCATGAGTTGCACCTTGAATGGTACCTTCAAGGTTCATCTATGTTGTCCCATGATCAGAACTTTCTTTTTAAAGCTAAGCAATATTCCATGGTATGCGTGTATACTACATTTTGTTTAGCTATTCATGAGTGAACACTTGGGTTGTTTGCACCTCTTGACTATTAAGAATAATACTGCTAAGCCGGGCGTGGTGGCGCACGCCTTTAATCCCAGCACTCAGGAGGCTGAGGTAGGCAGAGTGTTGTGAGTTCGAGGCTGGCTTGGGCCACAACGCGAGTGTAAGGCTGGCCTGAGCTACATAGTGCGACCCTGCCTCAAAAAACCAGGACCGGGAGTTTGGCTCAGTGCCTTAAGTGCCTGCCCTGGCAGGCGTGAGGTTGTGAGTTCAATCCCCGGTGCCGCAAAAAAAAAAAAAAAAAAAAAAAAGAATAATACTGCTTTTAATCCCAGCACTCGGGAGGCCGAGGTAGGAGGAGCGTTGTGCGTTTGAGGCCAGCTTGGGCTACAACATAAGCGCAAGGCCAGCCTGAGCTACATAGTGTGACCTTGTCTCAAAAATACTAGGGCTGGAGTTTGACTCAGTGGCTTAAGTGCCTGTCTGGCAGGCAAAAGGTTGTGAATTTGATCCCCAGTGCTGGGAAAAAAAACATGAACATGCGTGTGTAAGCATCTAAGACCTGCTTTTGCTATTTTGGGGAGGGTAGTGGATTAGATGGTTGTTTAATGTTTAATGTGTTGAGGCACTATCACACCGCATTTCAAAGCAGCCATACCAATTTACATTCATTCCCACAAGCGATAGGCAAGGGTTCCTACTTTTCCACATCTTCGCCAATACTTGTTATTTTCTGATTTTGTGGCAATCACTATTCTAATAGGTCTGAATGTTTTTAGCTTCACATTTTGCTTTTTTATGTGAGACAATTAAGTAAATTCTAAGTGTTTATTTAAATCCTAGAGATGGAGAATAACAAATCTAGGAAACTGCTGCATGTTTCCTGCCTGTAGGGCACTCAAGAGTATATTAGGGGAACTAGATAAACAAACAGGTAATTTCAGTCCAATACGATTAGTGTACTAGTTTTTCCATAGTAGCATATTGTTCTTTGAATGCAGATAAAAATAGTAGATATGTTGACTTGAGTTTCGTGCCTTGGTGTGAGACACTAAAGGTGCATTACCCAAGCAGACTTAAGAGTCCTAGAATGTTTGTGCTGGAAGAGACTTTGCAGCCCTTTCCAGTAGAACTTCCTGTGATGATGGAAATGCCCTTTTTACTACTAGCTACATGTGGCTGTTGACCACTTAACGAGTGCCTGGTGCACTGGAGAAACTGAGTTTTTAAAGTTTATTTATTTTTAATGAGTTTGCATTTAGCTTTAAATGGGCCATAAACAGGAACTTTACCTGTTCTCAAACTTGAATTGCACCTGAGCCACCTGGAAAGTTAGTTGAAAAGCAGATTCCCAGTTCCTGCTTCCAGTGTTTCTGGTTGCATAGTTTTGTTGTAGAGTTAAGGAATCTGCATTTTAACCAGGTGATTCAGGTGCAGATGCAGCTTGAGAAATACCAAGTCTTGTGGTTTTTTAAAGTTTTGTATTCTCAGAATACTTTCCTCAAGTGAAAGCTTATGAGAAAATTCAGTGTAGAGAACAGATGACAGCAGAGCTGTTCTGGTTTCCAAGAGGCTGGGACGCAGAGCACTATACCTGCACTGCGAAATGCTCTGCTGACAAGGTCCTCGAATTTCTAGTAGCACAACTCATAGAGCCGTAACCTAGCACAAGTCATCACAGTCCTAAATCCTGCGAGATAAGACTTGGTTTTCTAATCACTGACGTTATGGGCCACATAACAATGTCCCTGTCAACCATGGACTGTATATATGATGGTGGTTCCATAAAGAACTGGAAAATCCTTATCGCATCACAGTGCAATGCAGAAAAAGGGTAGTACTTACAATGATGCATTACATACATAATCCTTGATGGTGACATAAATATATTACTTGTTTATGTATTCACTGTACGTTTTTTGATTGGTTTGGTTTGGTTTTTTTGAGGCAGGGTCTCACTATGTGGTTTAAACTGGACTTGAACTCATTGTGCAGCCCAGGCTGGCCTCAAACTTGTAACCCTTTGTACCTCAACCTTCCAAGTGCTGGGATTACGGTGATGGGTCACCATGCCTGGCAATGTATTTTCTATATTCTTATTGTTATTTTTGAGTGCCCTCCCACTCATGAAAATGTCTCACTGTAAGATAGTGTGACTGTTAACACCTGCAGCAGCTTCACACATCTCGTGTTCACTGCACCTCTCGATTGTATCAAGAGCCACATCTAGTGGTTATTGACCATTGCCACCCAGGTTTGTGTAAGTGCACTCCGTAATGTTTGCACAACAATGAAAGTGCCTAATGACACATTGCTCAGAACCATCCCTGTTGTTAAGGGATGTGTGGCTGTCTAAGCATGCCAGAACCGATTTAAAAGCAATGATTACCTGTGGAAATGCAAGTTGAAGCAGAAACACAATTAGTGTGTTAGTCAGCCTTTTTTGCTCTTACACTGGACATCCACCCGCCATCTTGGCATCACATCTCAGCAGAGCAGTAATTAAGAGTGCAGACTGTCTGACCTGGATGTGAATGCTGACTCCTCCCCAAGAAACTGATCCTAGGCAAACTTCTCATGCGGAAGGCGGACACAACATTAGCCCCCACCCGAGAAAGTGCATGTGAAACCTAGCACTTATCATTACTTACTATGACAGCAACAGAACCAATGATAATAGGTAATACCGAGCCAGCCATTCTCTCTTTTCTAGTATTTGCTATTTATTAACTCACTGAATCCCTGCCACAGCCCCATGAGTAGATAGATTTGCTATTTCCATGGTAAAGCTAAGTTGAACCTCATAGAGGTTTAGAAAATTGTTAAGGCCACTCTGCTGGTAAATAGCAGAAATGGAACTCACTTGTGGGCAGTCTGGCCCTGCAGCCTACAGTCTGGACTCTTACTCACTGTTACTGTCCCACTGCCCCTCCTCGCCTGACTGTGGCCCTATCTTTAAATCACAAAGCTGAGGAATTAGTCTACAAGTCAGCCCAGCTTCCAGGAAGCATTTGACTCAGCTGCCTACTCCCTCTTTCTAAAAACACTGATTTTTAGGGGCTTCCGAGGCTCAACCTGCGCTGAATTTCTTCTTGTGACTGTTCCCTCTTTCTTGGTCTCTCTCAGTTGAGCACACCTTGCTCCAGCCAAATTTGAAATGTTTTTGAAGATACTTTATCTGTATACTGATGACTTTCAAATTATGTCTCCAGTAGAATCAATCTGTCCTCTGAGTTCCGGACCTGATATCTTAGATGCCAAACTTACATTACCATTTGGGAGGCTAGCAGGCCCCTCGAAGTTAATTCAAGTTGAGCATCCCTAGTTCCAAACTATAAAATCCCAAATACTCCAAGTCAGAAATGGTATAAGCATCAACACCATGCCACAAGTGGAAAATTTTGTGCCATGAAACTTTAGTATCATGTACAAAATAAAATAGATGAAGTTACCTTCTGGCTATGTGTACAAGGTGTCTGTGAAACATAAATGAATTCCATGTCTTGACTTGAGTCCTACCTCTAAAATATCTCATATGCATATATGCAAATATCCCGAAATACAGGAAAATCTGAAATTCTAAATGCATCTCATCTTAGGATTTCAAATACTCATCCCACATGTCCAACATGGATTGTTCTTCCCACTCCCCCTGCATGATATTATGCTGTGTTCCTGCTCTTAAAACCCTTTAGTGGCCCCAATACCTATCCATTTTCCTTAGAATGAAATTAAGATTTCTTAGCATAGCTGCCAAAGCCCAGCAGGGTCCTGCCCTTGCCTGCTGCTGCAGCCTTGTCTGCCCCACGCCATCTCCTCCATTGGTTTTGACCCTGGCCTCCTCTTTTCCTCATCAGCAAGCACTGTCCTGCCTCAGGATTCTGCCTCTTGTTTCTCTACCCGCTAGGCCCCTGTCCCTGCACCTCCTGTCACCCAACAAGGTACCGGCGGCCTATCTGCTGACATGACTACTCTGGTGCCTGGTTCAGGGCCCTGCTGGTAGTAATGTTCAGTGAATATGCATGGTTGTTGAAATCAAGTCAGTGGTTGCCACTAAGACAGTCATGATCATAAAACGCCAATTCTGCTCGTCATGGAATCCTTTCACAGGTGAGGCAGTCCTCATATATGTATACAAGTGGTTTGAAAATTGGATGGGACGTGGGTCATCTAAAATGTTAGGACTTAACAGGCTACTCTTAGCCTCAGATACCCAACCCATGTTCAAGTTGATTGGGTTTTGATTTCAAATGGAAAGGATGAACCAATGCATTTCACAGATTTGAGTAGAGAACACTTTGCTCTGTTCAAATCTCAAAAAGAATGGAATGTGTAATACTTTGTGTGCTCCCGAAGGGGTTCTCTGGGAATCTTTGGGGTTTAGTGTGCACAAACAACTTCTCAGATTTTCCTATGAATTGATAACCCCAGAAACAATGATGTCATCCCCGAGGTGAAATGTGTGTGCTAGAAGAGGGTGTAGAGTGACTGTTTGGGCAGAGCCACAAAGCTGAAAATGGGAGTTTACAAAGCTGCTGCAGACAGATCATTAGGAC
This sequence comes from Dasyprocta punctata, assembly GCA_004363535.1. NCBI lineage: Eukaryota > Metazoa > Chordata > Mammalia > Rodentia > Dasyproctidae > Dasyprocta > Dasyprocta punctata. The sequence continues at coordinate 57,504 of RJWM01003316.1, read as the reverse complement.
TGGCTTCAGGGAGGCAGCTTGTCCGCAACTCTTCATTGCTTCTGCCTTTTCATCAGCAGAGAGATAATTGACTGTTAAACTGGAACTACAGCCTGTGGCTGAGGTGAGTCTGATTCTAGCCGCTTCTGCAGGGTGAGGTGCAGTTACTCAAAGTTCTCAGAAGATAGAAAGCAGCGAGTGGGGCTGTGTGTTTGTGGCATTCAGGCACAGCACTCAGCTTGATGGGCATCCTCGGCAGTGGTGGCTGAGGCTACTGTCTGAATTCCTGCGTGTCCCACTCCACTCTCTGCAAGACAGTGTCCAGGTCAGGGCGAGCAGAGGCTCAGAGCTGTGGGTTAGGTTTTGGGAGAACATGCGACGGGTATGTGTCAGCACAGTTTTAGTTTTGGGTGATGAAATTTCAACTCAGGTAAGCTTAAGCAATAAAGGGAATTACTCACATAAAAGAGAGAGGTCCATGGGTAAAACCTGGCCCCAGGTAGGACTGGATTCAGAAGTTTGGTCTCTTTCTGTGTCACTTCTCTTCCTCCTCATCTCTGACCTATGCTTTCTCCTGTCGGGCTTTATTCTCAGGTTTCTACTGTCATGACTTGCAGATGCACCAGTCTTTTCCTACAACTACCAGTTTAACAACCCCAGGAGAGAGATCTTTGCTTCCTGGAACTTCTGGAAAACTTTCTGTATCAATTCCATTGGTTCAACCATGTCAGATCCCTAGCCCTGTACCAGTCAGCATGGACCAGGTGATGGAATATTCTGATAGGATTGGCCATGTCACCTGGCCATCCTGAGAGTTTGGGGACAGGTTGAAGGTGAACCCTATAGGAACCAAAGGAAGGGGTGGCCACTGATGAGAACTCAAAATACACTCATGAGAAGAAGGGGTGTTGGGTGCTAGGGAGGCAAAAGCACAAATGCCCAAGCTTAAAGCAACTCCTGCAGGAAGGAGTCTGTTCTGCTTTGGCTCTTTTGAATGGCTCTCAGCTGTTCCTCCATCAGCAACATCCGTGCCCATCTCTGGAACTGATCCAGGCCTTGCTTGTGTGTATGTGTCAGCACATCCCTTCTTGTAGCTCCATTGTTCAGCTCATCTCATTGGATCAGAGACAGAGTTTAGCCCTACGTTTGACCCACCAGCCTCCTCTGAAACACAGGTCCGTGTCTCTGCTCCCTCATGTCTGGTATCCTGTCCATGATGGCAGCCCCGACCTGGCAGGCAGGGGTGTGATGCAGTGAGCAGTGGATCCAAGGAGGTGGAGCCTGGTTGGGAGGCAGCAAGGGCCCCCAGGGCAGGCACTGTGAGCCTCAAGCCTTCCTGTGGCTCCTCATCCTCCAAGAACTCTAAACCCTGTGCCTGCAGTCTGAGGTGCCTCTGCTTCCGTGCATCTCCACCATGCACCTCCACTTTTCTACATTTCTGCCAGGTTAGCTTTTTGTGGACTGAGACCTCCCTCGGTGCTGGCGTTGGTGAGAACACGCAGATGGCTAGCTTCCTTGCTCTGTGCACCACCACTGAGGCTTGTGCATCTCCTCATGGGATGTGTGTGTGGCACCACCCTGCTTTTTACTCATTCAGTGTTTGCCTTTCTCATTACCTGGTAATCCTCATGGGGTGGAAATGCTGTCTTATTCACCATCATAGCTGTTAGGATAGTGGTTAGCACATAGCATGAGTGAATAAATGAATGACCAGGCAGTGGGAATCCCTGGAAGATGAGAAATGTGCGAGGGTGACCTGCCCAAGTTTCCCCAGGTAGTATGAGGTGCTGCCCTCTCTGAAGCTCACACTTTCTGACTCCCAGCATCCTGCTTCCTCCCCTCTGCCTAGCAATGGGGATCCCTGAATAGGCAGAGGAAGAAAATGGCAATTATAGCACAGAATGAGTGTTTGTCTGCAGAACAGATTGTGAATTACATAGCAATGTCGATAGCTCTGATGTTGTATCTGAACAGTTGTAATTGCTGTTTCCTTTGAGCAGGTCTGTCCTGGCACAGAAGGGGAGTGAATGGTGTGTTTATTTTAATCAGAGAAGCCCTTTCCTGCTGGTAACCTGAGGTCATTCTATCTGATCTCAATGTCCTGTCTGGCTTGAGCCTCTGATCTTCTTGGACTGCTGTAATCTTGGTTATAAGCAAAGTATGGGATGTTGATTTACCACATCACTAGCACGATTAACCCCAGAGGACAGTGGCCATCCTCACTTGGGAATTCAAGGAAGAGCTCAGGTGACTATAGGAAGGGCAGGTACCAGCTCTGGGAAGAAGCAGGAGACCTGGGTCTTAGTGGCTCCTCGACTGCTAGGGAGATGTGGTCAAGGCCTTTTTCCTGTCAGAGAGAAGTGGAGTGGCACCATTCTATAGCAGTTGGGCATCTTTATCTTTCAGGGAAAGTACTGGCAGCAGGGCGTTCTGGACCCAGGAATGCCACTGGGATTGTCAGGCCTTGGTCCTTTCTTCTGTTGTGCCACTGCATACACTACATACATATCAAAGGCTCCCCCACCTCACACCGCCCTGCTGTGTGACCTTGAACAAGCTTCTAATTCTTCATCTGGGGATGATAATAGATCTCACACATGGCTGCAGTGAGGATGAAACCAGCCAGTTTACAAAAATGCTTAGCTCTGTGCCAGCCGCATGGCAGCCTTCTGCGCTCTGCCTTCCTCTCTGTTGGCACCGTGCTCAGGCAGACTGGTCTCCTTGTTGGCCCCTAGTGATTTATGGATTGTAGCTTCCTGACTTCCAGTACACAGTGTAGAGTTTCTCTTGCCCAGACAAGGTCTGGGGTGTTAATAGGAGTCTCAGGCTCATTGGCTGCTGGCATATGCTTCTCCCAGGGACTGGGGCTTGGGAGCCCCTGGAGGGGAGAAGTCTGCAAAGCCAGCAGTCTGCCTGGCAGGCTGGACAAGAATGAAGGAAAGGTCGCCGGACTGAAGCAAAGATGTTGTTTCCAAGGGGGAAGACTAAAGAAAGAGCCTTGCAAGCCTTTGTTTTGAGAGGGACTACCAAGAAAGAGGAGAGCAGTCAGTGTGCATTGACCACAAGTGGGGCCTTTGCACATGCTGCTCCCTCTGCCAGGGATCACTTCTGTGATGCTTTCTCCGGCTAAAGGAGCCCTTACGCCTCCCTTCCAGCCCCACTTCCCCATTTCTGAGCAAGCATCTGCTGCATGGCAGCCCTGTATGTTGGGAATACAAACATGAATGTATCACACAGGCTGTGTCCCAATTAGTGTGATCCATCTTCTCTGCTCTCTTTCTCCTCTACCAGAGCAGCTACTTATTATTCATTCATTCAGCAAATATTTATTAAGCATCTGCTATTTTCCTAAGCATTGCCCTGGAAGCTGGGAATTCGGCGGATGATGGGAGAGACAACAAAATAAATAAATAACGTTAAAGAACAGGGTAATTTTTGATGATGTGTAATTTAAGAAAACCAACCAGAGTGAAGAGAGAGCAGGGGTTAGGGAGTGGGTGGGAGGAGGGTGGCCAGGAAGGAGGGACCTGTGCGGTGAGAACTGTGGTACCAGGGACATGCAGGTAGAGTCTAGGTGCAGGGTGTTTCAGAAGAGGGGGCAACAGCACCAGCAGAAGCCACACAGTGAACATCTTCCAGCAGCGACAACAAATAAAGTCAGGAGATGGTCAGCCACTGGGTCATGTTAGGCCACGTTTGGGACATAGGTATTATCCTGAGCACTGTGGGAAGCCACCGTTGCTATCTCTTAGCAGACCTGGAGCAGACATTGCTCAATGGTGTTCACACACTACCTCATCCAGTGTGAGAGCCGCCAGCCACAAATGGCTACTAAGAACCCGAAATGTGGCTCATCTAAAGTGAGATGCTCTGTAGGTATGAAATATACCAATTTGCAAAGATATTGGAGGAGAAGAAGAAAGTAGTCCGGTTAATGATTTTTCTGTGGATGACATGTAGAAATAGTATTTGGGGTCCATTGGGTTAAATGGCCCAAATTATTAAAATTCATTTCATTGTTTTCTTTTTACTTCTCTTTTGAAACTCCATGCATGGCTGGAAGTCTGTAGCTGTAGGGCAGCACTACCTTGGGGCACCTGTACCTATGAGTTTTCCTGGGTTACAGTCCCCTGGGGACTTGTCTATGGTCCCCTTTGAGAACAGGGACGGCATCTGGCTGGCAGAGTCCTCGGCACAACCATGGCACTCGTGGAACTCTCCCCAGGCTTCCTCTGGTGAACTCAGACTGCGTGGGGCTCAGGCCGCGCAGGGGACCAGGAGTTAACTTCCTGGAAGCAGACCTCAGCCAGTGACCAGTTAGGGAATAAATGCTCTAGCTCTGTCCTTAGGAGCGTAACTCTGAGATGTGCCCTGTAGCACTCTCCATGATGTCCCCAGGGGGCTGGGCCCCAGGTGGCTCCATTGTGGCCTGCTTTGTATTATTTTTAAAATTTTTTATTATTATTTATTTTTTTGATGTAGATTATAGATTATTTACAATGAATCAACATAAAAGTCAATAGAGCAGACAAGCAGGTTTAGCAAGGTCATGGTACGAGGTCACAAAGCCATATACAGAAATCTAGTTTTGGCCTATATACAAGCAATGAACAATCCAAAAGTAAAATTGTAAAGGCACAAGTTACAGCATCACAAAAGAGCTTAAAGTAACATTACTGTATAAACCTACCAAAATATATTCATTATCTGTATCCTAAAAACTATAAAAACTGATCAAAAGTACTCAAATACAAGCTAAATAAGTGGAGAGAGACTATGTATGTGAATTGGACAAATATCAAAACATTTATTCTCCTTAAATTTATCTATAGATTCACCTCAATATCTATCAAAATCTCAGCAGAATTTTTTTTTTTTTTTTTTTTTTTTTTCACTGAAAGGAGGCACTGAATTTCCTCCCGGACAGGCCATGTGGATGACAAAGGAGGCCATTGTGCTTTTTTTTCCTTTTTTTTAACTATCTTAACTATTTTTTTTACATACATATACATAAACATATGTATAGTTTTTCTTTCAGTTTGTCACACAAGTGAGATAATATGGTGCTTACACATGTGTGACTTATGTATTTCACGGATAAGTGTATTCTCAAGGTGCACCCATTGAAATATAAAAGTGTCATGGCCTGCTTTTTAATACAACCAGGATCGGCTTCCTTTCTATTCCTGTCTTAGTTCTCCAGTTGCTACCTGGGTTCATTTCCCAAATAAGCTGCTTGCACTCAGATCCTAATCTCCAGCTCTGCTTCTGAGGAACCCAGCCCAAGACCAAGATGCCCGACAAATAGGTGCTCAGCAGAGGTAGAGAAGGGCCAGCTCTCCAGCACGTCACGGTGGACTCAAGGGCAAGGTGGGCAGGGGACAGACTGGCTTCCTGTCTTGTCTTCTTTAATCTCAGGAGCTCTGAACCTGAGGACAGGGAGCAGGGACACTGGGTGTGCCGGCCACAGGTGTGGTGCCTTGCTGGCCCCAGGTGCCTTTCACCTGGCACACCTAGAGGGACAGTTGAGTGACTAGGTGACTCTGTGGGGCAAAGCACCCAGCAGATCACTGTCCTCTCCAGCCAGCACGCCTGCGCGGTCCAGTGAGTGTCTCACAGGAGGGAGAAAGTGTGCCCCGTATCTAGTGAAGTAGACTGTTGACGAGTGCCACGTCTTTTCTCTGACACTACTTCTTACTCCAAATGTATGGTGTTTTTCCACAGCAAGCAGTTCACCCATTTTCTGAAACCAACTGGATATCCAGAAATTGAATTCAGTTCTGACACTAGCTCTGTGGGTTAGTGCAGAGATACTAGTTGCAAGTTCCAGGGGCTCCCTGTACTTCTGACCAACTAGCTATACCTTCAGGAGTTCCCACAACATTCCTCTCAGGTTTTGCTAGAACAGAACTCAGAAAAACATTACTGGTTTCTTGTAAAGCATGGGGCTCAGGCCCAGCCAGATGGAGGAGACGCACACGGCAAGGTGCAGAGAGAGGAGGGAGTAGAGTCCTCGCTGCCTCCAGACATGCTGCCCCCCCCACCCCGCGTGCTCCAGCCAACCTGGAAGCTGCTGTCTCTGACACCTGTGCTTTAGGGGATTTTAGGGGGTTTTATTGTATAGACATGATTGATTAAGTCATTGGCCACTGGTGATTGACACCTGTGTGGAGCCCCTGATTTTCCCCCCAGGACTTCTGGAGCTCATCCTTAAGCTGCTGGTCTCCAGGAGGTATTTCATCAGCATGCAGCAGACACTCAGGACGCTGGGAGTGCAGTTCAGTGAGCCCTCGCCTAGCATGGCAAGGCCACAGGTTTGATCTCTGCTGCAACCGCGCCCCACCCCCCCAAAAAAGAAAAAAGACACCACTCAGAAGGTTGAAAGGGTTTTAGAAGCTCTGTGCCAGGAATCGGGAACGGAGACAAAATATATTTTTATTGTACCACAATAACATTGACTATTATTAATGAGATTATCTGAGAAAATGTGTGGAAAGCCGTGTGACTGGTGAGCCGGGGGATCACGGCATGGGATGTGCTGGCATGTTTGCTGGGAGGAAGAGGGAGGCGGGGAGGTGACGGATTTGGCCGTGTAGAATGACTGCTGTGTATGCATTCATTCAACAAACATGTACAAAGCACCTTTTCTGTGCACCTGTCACGCCCTGGCCAGAGGCAACACTGTCACCAGACCGACCCTGTTCAGTGTCAGACTCATTCCTGTGCACTGGGAGTGGGCTAGCCAAGAAGTTCTCTCTGCCTTTCAGATCAAAGGTCCAGCTCTGGCATGATGTTCAGGGCCTTCTGTGCTGCCCCTGCCTGTCCCTCTGGCCTCAGCCTCATCCTTCCTCACCGGCTCCTCTGCCCTCCCTGTGCTGCACTGCCCCAGGTCTGACCCGTGTTCCACTGCACCTGGACCTGGGGGTGCTCTCTTCCTGGAAAACCCTCTGCCAGCCCTCCTGCCAGCTAACTGCCCTCTCCCTTCCTCTGTGTCCCTGGTACCCAGCTTTCCTGGCACGTAGGTCATTTGGCCGATACATATTGGGCACCTACTTTACAGAAGGAGCTATGCAGTTAACGTGTAGTGTCTGGCGTCTTATCAGCATTGACAAAGTGCCTGAGCCAGTGCCAGTACCTACTTGTATTGACCCACTTAGACTCCACTGCTACCCTATTTAGCAGACACTAGTACAGGCATCAGGAACAGGAAGCACCCAGGCCCCCTGGAAGGTCTGAAGGAGTGAGGGAGGGATGCTCCTTGGAAGTCGGAGCTTGCATGGGGAGGCCCCCAAAAGCACCAAGAGGCCTGGAGCTTGAAGAGGAAGGAAACATGCCCCTTCCGGAATGTTCTAGGCACATCTTTGTAGGGCTCATTGCCTGAATCCAAGTAGAAGCCGAGCACCGAGGAGCCCTGGATGTGTCTGGCATAGGTCAAGCCCCTGATGTCAGAGCAGAACAGGGAAGGGGACAGACTGGGCCCGACAGGTGCTCTGTGCTCTCCAATTGGCTGCAGACTTCTGAAGAGCTGGGACCGGGCCTCGCTCCCACTGTTCACGCCCATCGGACCTTGACCAGACAGAAGATGGGTGCTTGGCGAGGGCGTGTTGAGTGAATAAATAGTGAGGGACTGAGGTGTAGGAGAAAGGCTCCTGCAGGATCTGCCTGTGGCTCAGGCCTGGGTTCAGGGATGCTGAGAGTGTGTGTGTGTGTGTGTGTGTGTGAGTCAGTCTATGCCATTTCTGAGGTTGGCGAGGGGGAAGATGATTCTTTTCAGTAGCTCTCAGAAGACTTTTCACACCTCTTGCCACATTTCAACTTTAACACAAATGTGGAAGACAAAACTTTTTCTGTTCATAAGGAAATGTCGGGCTGGTCACATGGTAGCTCCACACGGTTACTGAGATCATCAGCTTCGGGTCCACAGCCTTTGCCTGAATTCCTCAGATAAGGGCAGGAAGAGCAGCTCCAGTACAGGGTCCACTTGAGCTCAGCTGTGCGGGCCTAGTGGGTACCCTGGCACTAAGGGCGCCACTCCCAGCCCTTGGCATGTCGCGTCTCGTTGCTTCACTGGCAGGAGGCCTCGCCGTGCTCCCCAACTGAAATCATCTGTAGAATCTAGAGAGACAGAGACAGAGACAAACAGAGAGAAAGACAGAGAGAAAGAAAGACAGAGAGACAGCAAGAGAGAGAGAAACAGAGACAGAGACAGAGAGAGACTGAATACCATGCGAATGTGGGTGCCCACATCTGTTGGAATAAAGGACCAGAAAGAACAACTGTAACTCAGCACTGAAGATACTCCCCCTCGCTTTTTTTCAATTCGCGTGTGGATTTGCATTTGTGTCCCTGATTAGGCGGGGCTGGGGTAAATCGTCTCCCTGTCAGATTGCGTAGAAACACATCTCCTCCCTTGTTTGACTCTTGGGTCCGCCAGCAAACATAAACCTGTAGACAACTGATAGAGAAAACTGCCTTGGCTGTGAAGTCTCATAGATTTGCTTGTTAGGATACAGGCAAAGTATTTAACCTTTTATAGATTTTTCTTTTTAACAAACTGGGGACCACTTTACATCCCTCCCAGGATTGCGTATGAATTATAGGAGCCATGACAGAGGCAACGCTGAGTAATACGGGCGGGCAGTAATGATAGTGCCCTTCGTTTCCCCTCCACGATTTACCAGTAGGATTCCACTTGTGTGCACAGACACAGACTTCAAAATCCTATCTAGCGTAGCCAGAGGGGAAATACCTTGTTTCTTTTTTCTATTTTCTTTGCTTGCATTGCTTTTCTCCTTCCCTTTCTGCTCATCGGCCCATCCGATTCCAAGCCACAGCTAGATATTCCGGGGGTCTCTCTTCCCAGGAAGTTCTCAAGGGCCTCTCTCTCCACGGTCCAGTCCTGCAGTTCTGGCCCTGGAGTACTAGCCAGGGAGGGTGTGTGTGGCCCAAGGACCATAGGATCTGCAGAGTCCTGAAATAAAACACAAGTCAGAAACTATAAAGTATCTCTGACATTGACCCAGGTTTGCGTGCCTGTTGATCAGCAGGTTCCCACCAGGGAAGGCCACTATCTCAGCAGCCTGTTGCAGAGACCAGCAAGACAGACCAGTCTGTGAACAGGGGCAGTAACAAGTAGGGGAAGTCAGACAGGCCGTCATCATGAGTTCAGCGTGGCTCCAGTCCCAAAGCTGATTCTGCCAAGGGGCAGGTCGCTCAAGGGGACTCATGTGACTCTTTATGGCGAAAGACTTTTGTACCTCACGCCGAGCTTGCCCTGGACGCCTGGGAGATGGGCATGTAGATGAGCAATTACACCTTATCCCTTATCCTTCATCGACAGATAACTGGAGCTCTGTTGTCCTCTTTGTGTGAATAGAAGCCAAGATGCATCCAGCTCCTGCCACCTTTCCAGGGCAAAGGGGCTGGGATGCAGGCACATGGTAGGGGTTAGGTTCAGCCTGACTTTAGCATTTATTCTGCCCTCCATTGTGAACCAAGTGATGAGTGGGGCAAGACCTGCAGTTTATTAAATTCAGCAGGTACATACATTTGTTGAAAAGCAGTTTTGCAAAAGAACATTGTAATATAGCCACTGTAGACCAGAAGCTTGGCCCTAGCTAAATGCCTGTTTTTGCATTCTCACATGGGAACTTGATCCTAAACTTGGCAGTTTTAGGGTTGTTAATGGAGGATCTGGGGTTTAAACCTTTAGAGCACAAAACTTCTGCCCAGATCAAATCCATTCCAGATCCACAGTGAGTCAGTGTCTCTTTTGTCTGGTGGCCTTCAGCTTTGGTATGGTCAAAGGAGAATGGTGCTTCATGTCAGAACTGGATACAAATGCAGCCGCCAGTGCTTAGTAACGGTGTAGTAGTTGGCAGGTTTCCTAACCTCCATAACATTGTTTCGTCTTCATAGGGTTGTATCGAGGATGTAATGAGATAAATATCTGAAAGCACCAGGTCCCTGGCCTCCTGTTATAAGAAATAATATATATTAATCCGCTTCCTATTTTAATCCTTTTAGCATCTCCCTAGATCAGTTGATATGGTCCACCTCTGTTATGAATATGCATGTTTGGAATCAGCCTTGGCACAGGACACAGAGAGGTTCTTTAGGGTCTCTGGGCATGAGACCATTTTCTGGCTGCAGCATTTGGCCCCTTTTTAGAAAGAAAGTGGAAGAGGGCCTGAGCCAGGTCCTCTGTGTGTGTGTGTGTGTGTGTGCACGCCTATGCTCTGTTTTATTTTTCAGAGAACAGGTCAGAATATATTATTTAAAAGACAGCAGAACGATAAATATAAAATTCAGAACAAGAGATAGTCTGGAATATCAAGACTAGGGGTGTAAGTGTATTTACCACAGAATCTTAAAGAATTACTACTTTGAAACTGCAGATTTTTTCATGAACTTTAACACATATTATACACACAATACTTCTAAGAATGTTATCATACATATCTTCTGGTGAACATGTATACTCATTCTAGTGGGTATATAACTAGGAGTTTTCAAAATTGCTAGCTTATATTTTCCTTTGATTTTAATCAGTATCAGAGCAAATAATAACTATAAAATAGTTTCATGGAAAGAATAAGGTTCACACACGTAATTCTTTGGATTAAACAAACATTTATGAGACATAGATGTTGTACTCTCACATAAGAAATCTGACTGAATATTTATCACAACCCCTGAAGGTTGTCATTAGGCCCATTTTAGAGATGAAGAATTATGTTTTAACTAAGTTGTGGCTTTTGCCCAATTTACACAACTCTTGTAAATAACAGTACTTGAATTCAATCTCAAGTCTTTGGACTTCTAAATTCTGTGCTTAGCTTGGTTATTGTTGCCTTATTGAGGAAGCTGCACTTTCTGAAAACCCTCTCAGGACCAAATTTTTAAATCTTACATTATTCTTGCTGGTTTAATTGGAAACTGTTCTAAAAATTCGTATGTAGCATTGTGCCCAGAGTATACCATCATGCCTCAAATTCTTTCTTGATTACACAGTTTCATCATTTTTGAATATTGCTTATTGTTGAAACTGGAATCAGATGAGTAGAATGATTTGCCCTCATAAGTAGGCATATGTATTTAGATTTTTTTGTGTGTGGGGTAGTACATTCACAAATTTCCACTTTGTGGTTGGTAATTTATTTTGCCTTCTTGTAGCTCTTTTCACTATTTCCAGCATAACTGCTTTGTCTTGGTTGCTGAAGGTCTAAAAGCCAGCTCACTACACTAAGCGCATTGTGTGCACAGAGAGCGGAAACGAGCCAGGGGAGACTTGAGGGTGTGGACCTGTGACCAACAGCATAAATTTTAGTGCACAGACTTTGTAGAAATGAATTTGCTGCCTTAGGACCTATATCGAGTCCTGTGTTTTAGAAAAATGAGACGTGTGTGTGTAATTACATTCACAAACGGTCTAAGAAAAGGAAATAGGGTAAAAGTCTGTGTAAGGTCTGGATAAATTCTCAGATAACTGCCTATAATATTAAACACCCAGGAGCCAGGCATGGTGGTGCATGCCTATAATCCCAGCACTCGGGAGGCTGAGGCAGGAGGATCATTGAGAGTTTGAGACCAGTCTGGGCTACAAAGTGAGCTCAAGGCCAGCCTGAACTGCATGGTGGGACCCTGTCTCAAAAAATAGGGCCAGGGATTTAACTCAGTGGCTTAAGCGCCTACTTGGCAGGCATGACATTGTGAGTTCGATCCCCGGTACCATAACAAAACAAAAAAAAGCCCAGAATTTTTGCCCTCATAAAGAATACTTAGGTTACCAGCTCTGCCATGCACAGTGTGTACAAAATTAGATGTATCAAGCTACAGAAAAAACACTGTGGAAAAACCTTTCCTTCCTCCAAATCTTCACTTACATCATTGTGGTTTGAATTCTAAAGCACCCTCAAGAAAGAAGGAGAACCAAAGAAAAGCTATCCTCCACCCAATAACACTGTCTCAACTTGCTGCTGGATTGTAAATACACTGATTGATAAATATCCCATCGGTCTCAGGTAAACGCATCAACAAATAAAGCTGGAATTGTGTTTCAGCCATGGAAAGGCTACTGCAATCTGTCTTTCTGGCAGGGAAAATAATTCTGGAATTTTAAATCATTGCGTTGGAAAGATTGGGCAGACCATTGCTATTAAGGCAAAGAAATCTTTGAGCTTAATCATGTTGCTTTGCGTGTAGAATCTGTTCTGTCTCCTTTCCCTTAACCAAATTGTGCAAAGGTTGTGTAAATAAATTTACTTCTCCAGAAATCTACTCTGTGGGAGCCTGTGGCTCCTCTGCGGCTGGTTTTCAGAAGCAATTTCTGAGATGAAATTTAAGTGCATATGAAATGTAATGTCTGTACTTGGTGAATTGAGACCAGTCTTTTCAATGATTTGGTATCTCTGTAAAATAGTCCTTGGTGAGTGTCTTTAGAATAATTCAATAAAATCCCTAAGCCTGTAAGTATAGAATCTAAAGTGTGGAGTCCAAGTTGAGAAAATGACTCTGGTAGAATAATTTTAATTTGACCACTTCTGAGATCTGCTCTCATACATTCTCAGCCGGCTCAGCATTTTCAGAAGCCCCGTGTATAAGTTAGAATTAGATTTCAACTGCTTGTAAACAAAACTCAAATAACAGCAATTAGGGTTTTGTTTATTCCTTCTTGTCAGACCAGACGAGTCTGGAGAGAGTTCAAAGCCAAATGGTTATCAGGAATCTAAGGTTTTTGTCTGTCTGGTTCTACTCTTCTTAGCATATCGCCTCATGATCCAAAATGACTGAGAGCCTCAGCCGTCACATCCGTGTGATAGATGGCAGGATGGGAGGGAAGGGGTCCTCTGCTAGTCAGCTTGGCTCCTTTTTAAGGCACAATCCCAAAAGTCCTGCTTACATACCTCTTCTGCTTTCTGGCTGGATTTGACCACACGGCCACACCAGCTTTCCAGGAGGCTACAGCCTATGGCTGCTCTGAATCAAATTGGAGCTTTATTACTGAAGAGAGGGAGACAAGCTATATAGAGGGCGTGCAATCAGTGGTCCCTGCCACGTGCAGTGGAGTGTTGTCAGTACAAAGAATGTTGTAAAGTGGATGGGCTGTGAAGTTAGATAGACTTGCGTTTGAATCTTAGCATACTACTAATTACAGGATGTTGGGTCTAGGACTTAGCCTCTCTGAACCGCGATTTCTTATACATTAACCATGAGGAAAGTAAGAGGAACTTTATAAAGTTGCGAGAGTTAAACAAGATTATGTATCACGTTGTGTGAAGTAGATACTAACTCATCACCTTTATTTTATTACCTTTTCCTCAGTACAGGGGATTGAACTCAGAACCTCATGCATGCTAGGAAAATGCTTTTCCACTAAGTTGCATCCTCAGCCTTTTTTATTCTTTATTTTGAAATAGGGTCTTATCAAGTTACTCAGGCTTGCCTCAAATTTGTAATACTCCTGCCTCAGCCTCCCAAGTAGCTGGGATAATTGGTGTGTGCCACCATGTTGTTTATAGTTATTCTAATGACTAAGTTGTGCCTTCTATTTAAAACACCACAGTGAGTATTTTAAAAATTGGCATATAATTTACATAACATAAAATTTGCCCTTTTAAGGTATACAACCCAGTGGTATTTAGTGTGCTCACAACTGTCATCATAAACTAATTCCAGAACATTTCATCACTTTCTCCTCAAAAGAAACCCTGTAACCACTGTAGTCATTGCCCATTTCCCCCACACCTGAGTCCCTGGTAATCACCAGTCAGCTTTCCTTCTCTATGGAATTGCTGTCCTGGACACTGAATATAATTGAGTTCACACAATATGTGGCCTTTTGAATCTTGCTTCTTTCATTTAACATGTATTTACATTTCATCTATGTTCTAACATCACTCAGTACTTCATCCCTTTTATGGCTGAGTAATATTCCATTGTATGGACATACCACATTTTATTTATCCATTCATCCATTCATAGACATTTGAGTTATTTTTACTTTTTGACTATTATAAATCACTCTTCTGTGAACATACATGTGTGACTTTTTGTATGGATGTGTTTTCATTTCTTGTGTATATAACCAGGAGTGTGTCTTAATCAGTTTTGTAGCAAATTACTTATCTGAGTGACTTTTGAACAGCAGAAATTTTCTACAGTTCTAGAGACTGGAAGCCCAAGATCAGGGAGCCAGCATGATTAGGTTCTGGCAAGTCCTTCTTTCTGGGTCCAGATTGCTAACTTCTCATTGTATCCTTACAGGGCCAAAGAAAGCCTTAGAGGGCTCTCTTATAAGACACTGTTTCTGTTTATGAGAGCTTCACTTTATGACTTAGCTACCTCCCAAGGACAACATTTCAGTACCATCACACTGAGGGGCAGGGTTTCGAATGTGACTTGTGAGGGAATATAAGCATTCGTTCAGTCCACCTCCAGTGGAACTGCTGGGTCATTCAGTGGCATCGTATTTAACTTTGTGGGGAATCGTGTTGTTTTCTAAAGCTGTTGTACCTCTGTCATCTCCACCAGTACTAGATGACAGTTTCGGTTTCTCCATATTCTCAGCAACACCTGGTAGAGTCATTCTGGTGAGTGGGAAATGATATTTCATGTGGCTTTGATTTGCATTTCCCTCATGATCAGTGATGCTGAGCATCTTTTCACAGGCTTATTATCCATTTGTTTATCTTTGGAGTAATGTCTGTTCAACTTCTTCACCTCTTTTTAAAATCAGTTGTCTTTTTATTCTTGGGTTTTAAGAATTTATATGGATACTGTACCCTTATCAGATACATGATTTGCAAATATTCTTTCCCATTTTATTATGCATGTTTTCTAGTTTATTCTTGATAGCAATCCTTTGAAGTGGCTGTTACTAACTCCATTTTACACAGGAGGAGGCTAAGGCTCTAAGGCCATGAAGAGCTTGTCTGAAACAACACATCTACTAACTGTTAAGATGGTACTGGAACCCAGGAAAAGGTTAGCGAGGGTATTTTCAGTTTAGGCGATAAAATCCACTAGCCAGGTGTGGTGGTGCACACCTGCAATCCCAGAACTTGGTATGCTGAGGCAGGAGGATCAATGCGAGTCTGAGGTTAGCCTGGGCTACATAGTGAGTTCTAGCCTAAGCTACATACTGAGACTACCTCAAAAAAAAAAAAAAAAAAAAAGGTAGTAGAAATCCACTTTAGACTAGCTTATGCTAAAAAAAGAAATATAGATGCTCACATAACTGGGAATTCCAAGGCTTGGCTAGCGTCAGGCAAGAGAGAGATTTTGTTCAACTCCCCACTCCCCATCTCTCGCCATCTTTTGCTTTTGGTTATGGTTATTCTTGACCATATGGCAGAGAGTAGAGAAAAGGCATAGCCTTCTACCTCAGCATCCATAGTAACCTTTACAAAGGATGCAGATGGGCCTTGTTTGAGTGAAACACCCACTGAGTACCAGTCAGTGCCATTTCAGGAGTCTGGAACACTGGTAGACAGCCTGGGTCTGGTCCTTTGGCTGGGAAAGTGGAGATACATGAGTCTCATGTGTTCAGGGAGTAATGGCTCCTAAATAAGGGGATGTAGGACAGACAGAAAATGTGGCCAAGTCCTAAGCATTTAGACTGCTGATAATTTCAGGATACTAAAATTAATTTCAGGTGAATGACAGTTAATTTTAAACACAAATATTGGGGGGAAAGTGAGATAATTTACACACAAAAGAAAAAACTCAAAAGATATTGAAAATAACCTCCAGAATCTATCAACAGTAAGCTCTCTGCTACCCATCAAAACATAGCAGTTTTATAAATTAGTGTGTATAACAGCTCTAAACCATTAAGGCCAGGGCAAAAAGACTAATTTTTTTATAAACAAAAAACAGAAAATAAAAAAACAGGGAGCAGAAGCTTGATGCGTCTGTCAGAAGGTTTGCTAGCAATTGTAGAGGTTTTTGTTGTTGTTGTTGTTTTAATTAGAACCCCTAGTGTGATTTGGAATGTGCACATTTGAGAAAGATGTTAACCAATAGCATATGCTGAGAAGAAAATGCTGCAGTGAGTGGGCAATTTTCCTTTTTCAATTGGAGAAATGCCCTACATTTGACAAAATTAAGCTGCCAATATGTGAGTTCAAATACGCTGCAGGTGAAATCATGTATATGCGGAAGTAATCCTCCTGCATCAGCCTCCTAATACATAGGTGGCCCCCGTAGGTGTGTGGCATCTCACATGACTGCAGTCATTGTTTTGACAAACAGCAATGGGATGGTGTGACAGTTTCTGATAGTATCCCCAAGAGGGGCTTTCAACCTGCACCTGATAACTTCCAGACAGCTTCTCAGTAGCCTCTTTAGCAGAACCAGGAGCCTTTTGGTATTTGGGGGTGGTTGTCACACTGATGTAAAAATAAAAAGAACTCATCAGATTATAGAAGGTTGTTGCTTTGGTGACCTCAGAGAGCATTTGCCCCAGGCTGCTAGTTTTAGCCACAAGGAAGATGAAGCCCAGTGGGGTGAAATGTCTTCGCTGAGGAAAAGAAGTCAACTTCCTTGGCCTATATGGCATACATATCAAGGCTAAAGTCACAAATAGTTATCATTTGTCATGCAGATGATCAGCAGCTTTGAAAAGTGCTCATAAAAATAGGTCTAACTGGGCTTTGGGAAAATCAGAGAGAAAGAGCAATCCATCAAATTACCTTTCCTTGGACTTCAGATTCACAGGTCACATCTTTAAAGTACCCTTGTTGTTTTCTGTTTGAATACTTTCAACATTTCATCAGTGCTGAAAATTGATATCTCTACATACAAATGAATTTCTTGATGGCAGATAAGGGCTGCTCTTCTTAAATATTTTTTTTTTTTTTGGTTACCAAAGTTAAAATAACAGCATTAGTAGCTAACATAACATTTATTTGTCACTTACTATGTACCAGGCACTGTGCTAAGCACCTAGCATGGGTTATTTCAGTTAAACTTACAATGCCTTATGGGAGGGATTTTATAAAGGTAATGAAAGTGAAGTTATATAACTTACCTAAGATGACAAGCCTTGTTGCGTGGCAAAGTTGGGGTTGAGTCTGGATAATTTGACTCCAGACCTCATTGTCTCATCCATTGGAAAGGTTGTAAAGTACGTGATAACCATGGAGCAGGACTGAAACAGCTGGGTTCCAACCTAATCCATTAAAGAATGTCCTCAGGAATGCAGGAGGCAATGATCTCATTTCTGAAAATGACCAAGGGGGAAAGAGCAAAGTCAATGACAAGAGGACTTTGCAAAAGGAGAAATTTACTCTATGCTCTGCAGGAGGGCTGCTGGGTGGCTGCCCTGAGCTTGGGATATGGGGGAGTTTGTTTACAAAAATATCACCATTGACTCCAGTGCAAAGGTCATAAAATGTCTGTTCTTTTGTACAGCAAATCTTAAGGAAGGGCAGGGGAGAGAGAGCATGGGAAAACTTATAATTTATTAGTTTTACAGAGCAGAAAAGAAAGGAAGGGGGCAAAAAGATGGAGAGAAAGGAATGGAAACAGGAGGTGAGTATTGTGGGTGCAGTCTTCTTGCCAAAATTAGAAGTGTCAGTTAAGCGATGGCGTGCCAAGCTGTATGCTGTTACAGTTTTTAAACTACAGACAAGTGTCTATAGCTATTCCTTGATACCGCCATGCAAAGATGAGTATAATCTGTTATAGATGGGGGTTTCTAATGACAGAGTCTTTATCCACCCTGGAAATGTAAGAGGGAAAGGTAGACAACTAGAAAGCCCTTGGGAACCAGGACATCTGGCCCTGGATCCTCATACTTTCCAGGGAATGCTGGGTAGGTCACTGAACTGCTTGGGAATCAATCGCCTCATCTGAAAATGAAAGGATTAAGAAGCACATTATCCTCAGAATTCCCTGGGGATCTTACTGTTCATCATGATTTAAGGTAATGAAATGACGCTGTGAACCAGAGTTCCTCCCTGCAGTTCTGTCCCGGTTCCTCCCACACCCCTCCCCCGTACACATTTCTTGTTCATTTGTTCATTTCTTCCTTCTGTGTACCCAGTAAGTACCTTGTAAGCACCTCAGGCTCTGGAGTTACAACAGTGAATAGTAAACCACCTTGGTTTCAAGAAGCTCACAGAATAATTGGAGAAATATAAATATTTGGAAAATTGTGCCCTGGAAAATGGTGCCGAGGACAAGGGCCCTGTAAGAGGCATTGTCAGTCTTGAGACAGCACAGACTTGAACGTGATTAAGTATGATCAGCTCCATTAAGACAAAACAAATTCATCAAAGAAAAAGAGAAACCTGGATGTTCTTTAAGCTTTTCTCATTTTTCTAGGGGAATGTTTCTATTTTCAGAAATAAAATAAGATTTGAAATCCCTTACTCCTATAGATTGAAAGTTTTTAGGAATCGTATAAAACACCACAATGTTTCTCCACTTGGAGATTGTTTTACTTATATTAGAAATGATGTAGCTCATAAAAGGGAGCCAGCTCAATTCAGAACACATTTATGGGGAGCCCCCAGGAGGCCTGTGCTAGGCAGTGCCTTCCTTAGCAAAGAAAAAGCCTGCAGGGTTTGGATTCAGACCCACCATGAATAGCATTTCTGGTCTTATTAACTGCCGACCTTGAGCAGCCAGTGCATGTCTCTGAGCTCTCTCCCCAGAAAACTTGCCACCTCACCAGGTTCCTGGGATGATTTCAGGAGATGGTGCTTGTAAAATGCCAAGGCTGGGGCTGCAGAAACCTTCTGTCCTTTAATTCCTGGAGGACATAGGTGAAACAGAGATGGATAAGATTTAGTCCCCGAGTGCCCTCGGGATTGACAATCTTGGAACTCAAAGTGCAGGGAAAGTCAGTAGGAAGATCTGAGTGTTCAGCCCAGCTCTGACATTAACAGAGCTGTTCATTGCCAGGGAAGTTCTCACGCTTGGTTTGCCTCTTATACCTGAGCTGAAGTCCCTTGGAAGTGTGCCAATATCCTTGCTTATGGCTGCAGAAAAAAGGCTACACTGGGCACATCCGCGAGCAGCTGTGTCCCCCTAGGAGTGGGGCAAGAGGAGTGCTCCCCAGATCAGTCAGGTTGCATTCCCCAGGAGGAAAATGATAGTGCAGACCGCAGCAGGAAGATTACCCTGGGGCAACATGGTGGCTCTTCCCCTAGGCTGTGACATCAGGCTGTGTGGTCCTGCTCCAGGACTGGCCAAGGTGACCTCTGAGCTTCAGGTTTCCCCTATGTGTGAAATGGGAATAATATAATACCTGCCATATATGGTTCCTGAGGACATTGAGCGAGGTCCTGACTGCAATGATTCAGAATAATGCAGGGCTCATCAGCAGCAGAGTAATTGTTAGCTGATGGTATCATTATTTTTTTACAGGACAGGACAGAAATATACTCTTCGTGAGTTCATTTACTTGTTATTCACGCTATGTATCTTGGGCTCCCAGCATTTTGTGTGTGCCTCTTCCCTCCTGCCTCCATCAGAAAAAAATAATCGGGGATAGGGAGGTAGAGCAGAGAATATTTTGTCTCCAAACAAACCATGTTCTCCTCTTTACTTACTGAGAAGATTCTAGCAGTTTTATGTGACTTGCTTAAATTAAATTAAGAGCTTTGGGACTAGAATAGGCTTTTTTATATATTACATGAAATTGCATGAGTGCACTTGGGAAGCATTTGTACGAAAAACATGAAGAAGAGTCTTTAGCTCATGGAGAATATGGCAACATAAACCTTATTAGTACAATACACAGAATCAAACACACCCGTTCCCCTCTGCACTTAGACAGATTTCCTTTGCTCTGTCACTTCAAGATGGTAGAAAATGAATTCATATGTTATCAGGTGAAATAGAAAAGAAAACTTTCTTTGGTTGCCTACGTTGGGAAATACTGTACATCTAACAAAGTAGCACTATACCAGTTATAATAAAAAGGCAGAGATTGCAGGTAAAGCATAAAAGCACTGGATTTAGAGTTGGCCAAGCTCAATGATGGTAACCTGCAGTGAGATTTCACTGTGTTTCGGATCCTACTGCTATACTCGGATCTCTAAACTAGTGTATGAATGATTTCAGACACTGCACATATACCAACCAGTGCAGTGCCTGGCCTAGGAGAGTAGCTCAGAAAGTATAGTCCCATATTCAAGCAGCCTTACCTTTACTCTGATAAATTTGGGATAATCACACTTACTTTATAAAGTTGTCAGGAGGCTTACAGAAAGGAATGTGTGCAAAATTCCTGGTGCATACCTGGTCTGGGTGAATGTTTTTGCAGAAGTATCATAATTTATATCTCCAGATAAGATTTCCAAATTTCTCATATTTATATCTAATTAGGATGTCAAAGACCCCTCTAAGTACTTTATATCCGTTAGCTCACTGAATCTTCAGAACACTAAGATATAGGAAGGTTCTATTACTGTCCCTCTTTTATAGGTGTGACTGAGACTTAGTAGAGTACATTTCTTTAACAAGGTCTGATAATTGCTAAGTAGCAGTGTTGTGAGCCCAAGTCTTTCTGATTCATGCTCCTACAAAATCATTGCCTTGTTCTATTCCAGAAAAGTTGCTTAGCTCACAGGATCTGTCTTAGTTACTTTTCTGTTGTTGCTGAGACAAAATACCCAACACCCAAAGCTAAAGGGGGAAAGGTTTATTTAGCTCATAGTTTGTAGAGGTTCCAGTCCATTATCAGCTGACTACAAGGCAGGGTGGATGGCAGAGGAGCATTGCAGAGAAGCAGTTCATGGCAGGCAGAAGGTAGCAAAGCAAGCAAGAAATGAGACAAGGCTGTTTCTGTCTTTTATACTGTATCCAGTCTACTGGCATTAGGGTGGCGCCAAACCAATCAGTGGCCTGATTCAGTAATTACCCACCATTAATTCTAGCATCCTTGATCCTAGCATTGTACCACAAATCAGTCACACACTCTAGACTGGGCTACCTCTGAAAAAGCCCCACCTATAATTGCATGAGGCCTTGGGGGGATGTCTAGACACAAAGCATCCTTCTTTACAAGAGCTATGTTTTGTGAAGAGAGGGCTTTTATGACCTTGACTCACTTCAATTTCTGATTGGCACTAATCCTGCTTAACTCTCGATATTGTTTATTTACTTCTAGAATCCAAAACTATCACTAATGGATCGGATTGCACAAAGGATACTAAAGAGAATAAGTAAGGTCTTGGAAAACTTCCCACATCCAAAATCCCGACTCTGGGAAATAATTCCCCCTTTTCTTCCTTCTTCCAGGTAACTAATTTAGAGATATGTGAGTTGTGGAATGAAAAGAGATGTATCGTAGTCATATTTCACATAAAAAAGAGTTCAAAGGGAATTCACATTGTCGATTATTCACTATACATCATCATCTTAATCCACATCTTCTCATTTCATTTTATATAACTTGAAACAAAGCTTCATTATCGCCTACTCCTCTCACTTTGCAAATGAGAAAATAAGGCTAATGAGTGACAGACCCAGGTTCTCATCATAGGGAGTATTTTCTCTTTTCCTCTTCTCCATTGCCCTGTCCCACAAAGGCACTGAGAGGCTCTGATGAATGCTATTGCTGGCTCGCTGTCTTGGTTACTTTTCTCTTGGTGCTGAGACAAAATACCAGACCTCTAAAATTAAGGAAGACAAGGTTTATTTAGCTTACAGTTTTTAGAGGTTTTAGTCCATACTCAGCTGAACCCACGGCAGGGTGGCGTGGCTAAGGGGCAGCTGTTCATGGTGGCCACAAGTGACAAGAGCAAAAGGGCAAAAGGGGGAAAGCACGCCTCCTTCCCTCCCTTATATTGTACACCGGCTCCCCAACCCTGGGCAGGTGCAGCACTCACACTGCCAATCCCAGTACTAGACAACAAACCAATCACAAATGCTAGATTCAGCCACCTCCATGACTGGTGAGGCTTAGGGGGACACCAAGACATAAACCATAACACCTGCACTGTGGCTGCCCTGGTTTCTGGGGCCCAGGGAACACTCCTGGCTCCCCATCCCCATTCTCACCTCTGGTTCCTTGTCAGTCATCTTGTCATCGTGCCCCTTGTTTATAAGGCAGATGGAAAAGACCTGCAACTGGAAATGTGAGCCAGAGCCAATTCCCTGATGACAGTGGAGTCAGGACTGCTGTCACTGAATAAGCCACCACTGTTCTTGCTATATCTACTCAAGGAGACAAAGAGTATCCTGCCAGGACCACCATCTCAGCCCTGCGAGCAACACTGAACAGGATGAGAGTACTAAGAGTGCCAACAACAAACATGATGCTTGCTTTATATAAAGCTGGGAGCTGTGTGCACAAGTCTGTCTCTGTCTGTCTGTCTGTGTTTCCTGACCTGGAAAGTATTGTACATATTTTTGGGGCGTTCCATGCAAAGAAATCCAGCATTTAAATTTTGCTCACATCAGACTCTGTTTGCTTTCAAATATCCAGAAGTGATTTTTAGGGTATTTGAGAAATTGAGAGGTACAGATGGTTTGTACTGGGCCATGGTTTCAAATTTAAAGAGGATTATGGTCCATGAACCCCAGAAATGGTGGGTTGAGGTGTGAACCTTTGAAATTCTAATTGCAGATCAGGCTGAGGAGGTATATACTTACCACAGCACAATGTCTCATTGTTCACATTTTCCTTTCTTGGCTGGTTGAGGCAGGGGAGGAGGAGATACATAACATAATCTTCAAATGAAACTGAAACAGCAATTGATGGTAGCAGTTTGCACTCTCTGGTGAATTCAGTCAAGAAAGAAAACCCCAGCTGTTTACCATCACAGCTGGCTTAGCTTGTCGTAGTAATCTTAATTCCTTGCATCTGCATTGCTGAGTTTATTCACCAGTCTGCTCCAACCAGGCAGGCTCCGTACAGTCGTTCTGACACACCCATCCCGGGTACAGGGCTGGTACTCAGGCCCAGGGAGATAGCATCAGATATTAGGAGAGAAAGCTCTAGACTCTTGGAACCCAAGTCTTTCCAGAGTTGAGACAGTTACTCATTAATTCTATTCTTTTAATTATTGTTTATATTCATTATTTTCTATATGTCACATATAGAGGATGAGGCGAGCTATCAGTTTAGTGGAGATGATAGGTGCTATGTGACAACTTGGAATAGAAGGAAGAATAAAATAAATGCAAAAATCAAAGTCTGGATTTATTTGCAGCCTACAGGAAGGAAAACCTTTTTTGCAATGAGTCTAAGTGCCTGGTGTTATGTTCCGGATGGTTTGTGGGGGAGTGTGTCGTTACCGAGGCTCACAGAGTTTAGTCCAAGCTAGTAGGTGCCATATTTGCTCAAAGTCAACAACTTTCCAGAGGCAGTGGAAAAAAGGGAAGAATTTCCTCCTTGCTGGCTTATCCTTCAAAAGCCAATGTTTTGCAACCACTGCACAAGCAAGTCCCTATCTTCAGCAGCATGCTCTCTCTATCTGGCTCTTTCCTCAGGCCCTCAAATTCCATGACCAAGCTATGAAATTACTAACAAGGAGAAAGTGGATGCCCGTTTATTAATTTTTTAGAAACTGCCTCTCTAAATGGATTTTTCAACACTTCCTTTTGCCAGGGAAGAGTAGTGTGTGTTTCCTTACAACATTTTCCCCCTTGTTTTGCTGCAACACTTTCCTTCCAGGAGCAGGGTCCCTTGGAGGACATAGATGAGAATCACTGGGAGGCACAGTGTAGGCGGGGCAGTGCCAGTGCAGGGCAGTGAACCTCTCAGCTTTCAGAATGGTTTCCTGTGCACAAAGCCTGTTCTCCTTCACTAACATACACCTCCTACAGCTTCCTGGGGGTACAGCCCCTATCTTTCACCTTCATGTGAGGCATCAGAGGGTCCAAGATCCCATAACCAACTTGGTATCTGTATGGTTCAGTTTCGTTCTTTCCTGCTACCTTGTCAGAGAGGCATTTTCTGACCATTCCGTGGAATATACAGTTTCTACTCTAGTTGCTGTTGCTGTAGTTCTGGTGAACTGGACTAGAGCAGGGGCACTGTCATCAGAGTCTCCAGAGCACGTAGCAGGCTCTTGGTAAGTGTTTGTTGAAAGAGATGCTACATTCCTCTGTGAACTGCAGTCCTGGACTTCATGCTAGGCCCAATGCTAAGATTCCAGCCCTCCAGCCTTGGGCTGTAGCCAGGGTTCAGGACCAGATAACACACGCCTAACCACACAACGTGGCAGGAGCTCATCTTGGGGAGGCCAGGGCTCTCTGACCGAAGGGCCAAATTGCCAAGACCAGCTATAGGGCAGATACTAAGGGAATTCTTCTGGGATCCAATTATAACACCCAATCCTAAAGTGGCCAGCGAGGACAGAGGTTTGTTTGTAACCGCCCTGAGGTTTGAACCTAGGGCTTTCACGAGATATATCCCAGCCCTTTTTTTTATTTTTCATTTTTAGACAGCGTCTGGCTAAATTGCCAAGGCTGCGCTCAAACTCCTGATCCTCTTGCCTTAGGCTCCCATAGTGCTGGCTTTTTTCCCCCTCCCGTGTAAAGCCGATTTCCTTCAGTCAACGGTGAGAAATCGGAGGGATTGTTTGAACTATAATAGACTGAGCTACCTTAAAAAACAGCCATTTGCTGGGGTCGAGGGGTGAAGTATCTGCTGGTCCTTTTTCAGTTGAAAGTTGGCTTCTGCTTAGCGTTGAACACCCTCTCCACCTGGGAAGTGCCTTCACACTCCCTTACCCGCCTCTCTCCGCCCGGTTATTATGAAACGATTAGGAAACTGTAAAAACACTGAAACCTTTCCATTTGTCTCCACTCAGCCTTCCAGCGACCCTTATAAGCAATTACACCAAACTAGCCTTGGAGGGCTGCGGGTGCTGCGAGCGGGGGCCCCTCCCTGCGCCCCGCGCCCCGCGCCCCGCGCCCCGGCGCCCGGCCCAGCCCTCGCAGCGGGGGGCGGATCTCCCGGCCTGGCTTCCTGCACTCACACGGGACTAAAAAAGAACACGGTCAACTTTTTTTGGTCCCCCCTCTTGCAACACGCTCGCGCAACCAGCTTGCTGAAGTAACCGGCCGGGGGCGGCCCCGCAAGCTGGCGGCCTCCGCGCGCCCGGGGCGGCCGCGTCTCGGCGAGGCGGGTGGGGGGCGGCGCGGGGAGGCGGGGAGGCGGGGATACGGGCCGGGGGCCGCGGCGGGGCGGCGAGGGGCGGGGGCGGCGAGGGGGCCAGGGGGCGGGGGCGCGGCGGGGGGGGGGCGGCGCGTGCGCAGAGCACTTCCTTGTTTGTCCCCGTGACTGGCGCGGGAGCGCCGCCCGCCCGCCCGCCCGCGGGAGTGTGTGCTCAGTCAGCCGGGCCTCGCCGCCGCCTGTCAGCGCTTCTGAGGAGCCGCCCGGCCCCGCCGGCCCCTGCGCCCAGCCCGCGCCCCCTCGTCCGGGCCCCGCCGCCGCATAGCCGCCGTCGCCGCTGGCATGAGCCTAGGGAGGCGGGTGCCCAGGAGCCCCCTACCTCGCGCGCGGCTCGGAGTTTGAAGGGCCCCGCGCCCAGCGCCGCCCTCGCCCGCCCTTTCTCCCGCCGCGGCCCGGCCGGGAGCCGCGCCAGGCCGGGCGCCGGCGGCGGGTGCGGGCTCCGCGCGGGGTGTTCATGAGCCGCCGGGCGGCCCGCAGCCCCGGGAGCCTGCGCCGTGACTCACCCCCCGCCTCCGCTTGTGTCTCGTACCCCCGGCAGGATGCCGGACCAGATCTCCGTCTCCGAGTTCATCGCCGAGACCACCGAGGACTACAACTCGCCCACCACGTCCAGCTTCACCACGCGGCTGCACAACTGCAGGAACACCGTCACGCTGCTGGAGGAGGTATAGCCCGGGGGACCCTGGCCCGCTGCCCGCGCGCGGCCGCTGCCTGGCGCTTGGACGGTCTGCGCGCTGAGCCGGGAAGAAGGGGGTGTTGGGGGCTGGGGGTGCCACACCCCCTCCGGAGCCCCCGGCTCCCAGGCGGATGGGGGACATCACACGGGCATCCTCCTCCCCATTTGCCAGCTCTTTCGGGGCCCTGCAGTTTCAGAGGTCCGGGGACTGCAGGTGGGCAAGGACTGAGCCAGCTCTGGACGGCCGGGGAGCCGGAGCGAGAAGTCCTTTGCCTATCTCGCACCCTGCCTGAGAGGCAGGTATTCTGTCTGCGCTTCCGCTTCCTCCTGACCCTCTCCTAACCTGCGAAGTAGGTGTCAGGCCACCGAGGGCAGAGAGGTGAAATAGCAGCGTGGCCAAGGTCACCAGCAAGGGACCCAGAGACGGGGTGTGTACGCACTTCTCTGCCGGCTGGGCGAGCTTAGCTGCAGAGATAAGGGCCGGTGGAAAAAACCCAAGGGAAAAGAAGGAACTAGGGCCGAGACTGTCTCCACCCCAGCACTCCTCCCTGCTGGTCTTGGGTGCCTGAGGTGCCGGAAGCCCAGGTGGAAGGAAATCTACGCATATTTGCCCTATCTGGCTCCCCTCTCCTCGGTGGTTTTGGTAGTGCTAAGGGCTGCTGCGCCAGGTCTGCAGGGCACTGAAAGCCTGAGAAGGGAGATCGGAGGCCCTCGCAGCCTGCAGAGCTAGCCAGATTGGGAGAGATGAGACCAGAGGCTGCAGAAGGAATCGCTCTCGACTGGACTCCAAAAAAAGCATCGGGGGTGTATTCAGGGGTAGAGTCCAGGGCAAAGCGATTTCCTTTACATTTTTAAGAGAGTTTCCTGATAAAGTGAGATGAATAAGGAGGTGCCTGCAAGCCCAGGAGCTACAGAAGCCTCTGGAGCCTCAATGAAAATAGGACATTTGCTCTGAAACTCCGCACTGGGTGTGAGTACCGTCAGGCATCACTGCTCTCCGGACAAGCCAAACCTATTCCTGCTGAAAAGGCGGCCGTGGGGGACCTTAGAGAAGGAGCCGGTTTTCCCCAGGGGAATTGTGTGCTTGGGGTTTGGTGTGATTGTGTATTTGAGGTCTGGGGAGGGCTTTCTAATTTAACACCACTCTGTCCAGCCCTCTGTAATATTGGAAAGCTTAAATTTCTGCAGGCAAACTTCTCTTGATACCGGTTTTGATATTTGCCCGTCCTTTCATATTTGCAAAGAGAGCCCTAAATTTTAGGAAAGGCGAGGCCTCTTATTAGTGCTGCGGTCCGGTGCTGTGAAGTAGGATAAGCATTTCATTGCAGTTGGGGATGCTTTCTAGGGTTCCCACTGTTAGGTTATTGAAATGAACTTTGAAGTGGATGGGCAAATACCACCTAGGTAGCTTTGTTTGAAACCAAAGGTAAATTGACTTTTTTTTTTTTTTTTTTTTTACTTTGGAAACTGTGAGTCTCTTGCACTAGCCTGACTGGTTAGTGGTTAGTAGCTGTGATTAAACAGAGTTGTCAGGCATTTACTTCATTGTCGTAAATTGGAACATGCGGCTATGGGAGTATTTTGCATCTTTTATCTGTACTTGTTGCTTGCACCTCTAAAGGATGTGACATTGATTAAACTGTGGTGTTCTTTCCTTCTAAATAAATGGTTTGGTCTCTTCTAATAGAGCCGTCGCTAATTTTCTGCACATTGAGATAGTATTACTGTATTCTTTCTGTGCAGCAGCTGATAAGGGTAGTTTCTGGTGTTTGTAGAATTATTTGCGTATTGTGCTGATGCCTTAGGCTACAGTTAAGGTCAAATTATATGCAGCTGCTTTTGATCTTCGTTTGAGGTAACTAAATTTAAATGCAGATGCAACTGATAGATATTGTGTGTGTGTGTGTGTGTGTGTGTGTGTGTGTATTACTGTCTTGCAAGGTTAGGTAGGAAAAATAGATCCAGCCGTAACAAAAGTGGTCTACCTGTGTACTTGAGAAACTACAACCAGGCTACAAATCGAAAGTGTCATACTAGAATACACTGATGATACTCCTTTTCTCAAAAATGTAAATGCTTCTTCAGGATGGCATAATTTGCTGATTCTTTTTCTGAACGTGAGTACAGTGTTGGTTAAGAACTCATTACTACCAGTCTGCATCTTTTAAGTCATATTCTATGAGGTTAGGCTCTTGAGTAATTAGCTTTTGCATAAATGTGAAATGTTTTCTTACTGATAACCACCACAGTTGAATTTCTTTCCAAGCTTACATATATGGAGGAGGTACATGATTATAAATGTCTTAGGTGGATTACTGTTCTGTTCTTCAAAAATATGTAGTTCAAGGTTACTGTCCCCAGAGTGCAAGAAAAGCTTAGGGAACGTGACACAAAATCTTGGTGGGATATACCTCACAGGCGAGATATTTGGAAACTTCAAGTACGTGGCTTGTGTTTTTTTTTTTGGTTATTCCTAGGAATAGGACTTTCGGGTACTTTTTGGTGATGAAGAAATCCAGAACAAGGATTAATTTGGGTAACTTGGAATTCTCTCTTTTAAAAAAACATATTTTCCTAGTTCCAGTAATTAAGTACCTTTGTCTTTATGACCTTTTCTGCTCTTTGGATTACTCATTAACATATATAGAGCTCAATCAAGTAATAGATCTCCAAGCTTAGAAGCTCAGATTAAAGCATACTGTCTCTTTTGCTTTGCCTGCTTGGCAAGGAATATGTTGTGTTGTGCAGATGCCGGTGCATTTATTCCAATCTCTTTGTGATGAGCCCAGAAAGAATTAGAAATACATTACAAGAGGCACGGAGCTTGCCTCTGAGCTTTACCTTTGAGTGTAGAGAGTCATATGTGGTTGTGGAGTCAGTGTGACTGGCACACAGTGAGTGGCTGCCTTTAGGGGCAGGAATGGATTCGCTGGTATTCAGCCAAGGTTTCATCGTAGTGCCTAAGTGTTTTCCAAGCAGAAAGCCAGAGTTTTGCTTATTCAGCAACCAAACCACACTAATGTGTGCCATTTTACTCATGACCATTTGGAAGTTATGAGTAAGTGAATAGGAGAAGACAGGGTTTTCTCAAGAAGGGGGCAGGCGGGCATTTCATTAGGACCACTGGGAGGGAGGCAGTAGGAGAGATTCTGTTTTAAAGACTTCAGTGGGTAATATTTATCACCTTTTGTAAGAGAGAGACTAGCATGGTCACTGAAGGCTTGCATGGTTATTTTATATTGGGTCAGTATTTTATTTCGGTGTTGATGGAGGATGCACATACTGCATATTTATTGAGTTGTTGCTCTATCCCAAACCTTTGTAGGTGCCTGGTGTACTTGACTACACATGATTCTCATGTGAGCTTTATGAATGAGAAGAAACAATTATCTCCATTTTAGAAGAAAATTGAGGCCCAAAGAGATGAAGTGGGTTGTCTGCAAGGTTCAACTAATAAATAAATGGAGATAAGAAGGCACAGAATACAGTAGAAGACATAGTTTAGTGGTTTTGTAGAGAATATAGGGGACTAACTTAGGGTATATTATGTACTATATTTAGTTCTCTCTGAAGGCACAGAAACATTTGACTGAAGAAATGAGTGAAGATAAGGAATGTAGATTTACCATCAAGGCCTTTTTCATAAGAGTAGCAATAGTTACCAATTATTAATATTCTTAACTGTGTACAAGCCCAGTTTATGCTATTATTTAATGTTTCTCCTCTGGTGTTATCATTGGCCCCATTTTACAAATGAAGAAATTGAGGATTACAGCAATTAAATATTTTCCTCAAGGGTTGCACAGCCAGTAAGTTGTGGACTTGGGAATTAATCCCGTTTCTGTAGAGACCTTTTGTATGCTATTTAGACTTCATCTGTTTGTGTTGCCTTCATTTAAGTTTTAATTTTTATCCATGGAATTTTCTAGATATCACCATCTATGTCAATGACTAGTAGTCATCAGTCTTTGATAAAGGAGTTTAGGTCCTTAAGTGCTGTTTCATGAAGTCTCGCATAATAAGAATTCTTGGCCAAGGCTTGATGTCTCTAATCGTGTGCATCACCTTCCGGGGCTCTAGAATGCAAATGCATTTTGAAAACTGGTATCCTTAATAAGAGGGGCTACTTAAGATAGCAGCTGCTAAACTTAAGGAGTTCATCAATTACTCCCAAAGAGTATGTTCTCTTAAAAATTCTCAGGAAAAGTTTAAATAAAATTGAGGCGAATCCCTTTGCTTACAATAAATAAAGTGTGGTTGTCTCTGTCCCTGACCTCTGGAGGAGGCAAACTTTTATGTAATACTGTTCTCCTGTGCAGAATTCTAGACTGGGGCCCAAGCCTCTGACCCAGTCTAGAGAGTGAACTTAGGGTGAGTTTTCTCTAGATGTAGGCGGTAAAGATTAGTGAGTGAAGAAAAGATTTGCCCACGGAATCAAAGAGAGTAGGAAACTTCTTATGTGCCAGACTTCATGCGCTTTGCAAAGAAGGCAGAAACCTGTTAGATACTGTATGCTAATGGTATTTGCCCTTTTACATAAATCTTTGGTGTTTAAAAAACATTTTCTGGATCTGCCATCTGATAAACCCCATTCTGGTAGCATTCTTATGTATATATATATGTATATGTGAATAAATAAAGGTTTGAATGTTAGATGACTTGTACAAGGCCATCAGCAGGAATTGGTAGACTTGGGACTGAATGCAAGATCTGTAAATTGAAGCTTTTTGTTTTTTTTAAGTGTCTTTGTTCCTATCCGCTAAATAATTTGTCATGCAGGGCTCATGCAAGAGACGTGTATTATGTATTTTTTTCATCTCTGCTTGATTTCTAGTGATGGAGGAAAAAATTGGGATGGGAAGGAAAAATAAGACAATTGCTTTTCTCTGTTCTTCTGAGACCTCTCTTTAAATCTCTGCTTTATGTGGTCAAGGTCAGTGCTGCCAGCAGTCTGCTCTGGGCTGGGCAGTGAAAGGAATCCTGTGGTTTGTATCTCCATCCCAGTATACACAGTCTGGAATTGATGTCCACCCTTTTGCCCACAAACTGCTGCTTTCATTTGGAGTTGCAGCAGGGCTCACCAACTGCCCTCCAGCTTCTTGGTCATCCACACCCCTACCTTTTTGTCGCATGTTAGTTAGGGAAATCACTAAAATCTGAGTTGAAGAGACCTTGGAGAATATCAGGTGTGGTGCTAGCCAGCCTGGGAGGCTGATCTCCAGGGGCCCATGAAAGGTGTCTAGTAAGCTGCTTGATATATTGTAGAAAAATTAATAGACACCTCCAGTGATGTTTGGTATAACTGTCATGCACATATGCTTGATTTTGGCTGTAACAGATCAGTGCATTGGTGTAGTTGTGGTATAGATAATTAGCACACTGATTATATTCTGATCATGTGCTTAAATTGCCAGCAATAGATGACTAAGAGTAGAGAAGCAAGATGTGAATGTGCTTACGTGATTGATGTACTAAAAGAGTGTTCAAGGCTTGCATGCCTATGAGAGAAAGTTCTTAAGTCACGGTGACCTACACAGGTCTAGTTTAGTCCTATTGCTTTGAGATATGGAGACTGAGGCCTCCAAATGAGAAGAAAATTATGCAGGAGTTTGAATTCAGAGCTCTTGACTCCCATCTTAGGGTTCTTGGTACTCAGATCTCTGTCAGGGCTCCAAAGGCTGGATGTTTATGGAGTGGGATGTCTTTCCCAATAAGATTCCCTAGAACTTGTTTCCAGGAATAACAAGAAGCAAACATGAAATGAGGGACCACATCTTACCAGCCTAGTCTGCTAGTATAAGTCCTGGTTCACAAGACATGTTCTGTGAGGCCACAGTGGCCCTCCCTGATACTTGGCAGAGGGACTTTCATCAGAACCCAGTTGTGTTGGGTGTTCAGATACTATCCAGGCTTTTGCTTTTACTGTGAATGTATCCATGGAGCCTCAGAGAGGTGGTTTCCAGTTGAATAACCTAGTCATTTGGGGACTTCCTGGCCTTAGCCATTCTGACATCTATTATTTACACATGGATAAGTGTTGGAACTAGGGATCACTGCGTGTGTAAGCCTCTGTTTAATCATGATAAATAAATAGTGATGTTTCGAATATTAAGATGATGCATGAAAGGCACTCATCAAGTGACTTCGTATGCTGCCAAAGGGTGGCTTGCTGACTGTCAAGGTCTGATTAGTCAACTCTACTACCATGGGGCAGGGAGGAAGCAACTGAGTGAGAGAAGCATTCTTTGATGGGTAAATAATGTAGATGGGTAGCAGCTCTCTCACTGGGGCCTAATGGCAACATTTGCGATGAAAATAAAGTTTCCTCACTTCGGTTAATTGCAACCCTGTTATATGTAGGGTGTGTTAGGCAAGTTACTGAATCTTAGTGTGTCTTACTTTTCTCATGGGAATAGTGTCTTACCTCTTAGTGAGTCAGTATATGTAAAGTGCTTGCATTAGTTCTTGGCATGGTATTCACTATAAATGACTGCTCTTATTATCCACGTTAATGTTATTGCATTAGACCATCGAATGTATGACTGAGAAGACAAGACTTGTTAGAATTACTTTAGAAGGGTGGGCAGTAAGGAGGTCAGATGACAGCCAACTGTATGTACTTTCAGGTTCCCCGGTAGTGGAGACACAGACGGGACTAAGGGGAGGACCAGGCCACGCAGGCACTTTGCCCATTGTGGATCACAGACATAGGCTGCCAATTCAGTATAGTAACTGTATACTCAGCCCTTGGTGTGGGTGTTTTTTCCTAAAGTATTAAGCAAAACAATGACCAGTGTTGCCTACTGTGACCCAGGCTAGCCTGGTGGGCTCTCATAGTGCAGCCTTACTGTCCATGCTTTCTCCAGTCACTGCTAGTTGTTTCTGTTTACATACACATACTCTCTATCATGTCTTCTTTTTGGGGGGCTTCAAAGCAGGCACTGCTGCCCCTTTTGATTTTTGCTAGAGTTTTAGAATAATGAACTGTTTTCTCTGTTACATGTGAATGCAGGTATTTGATTTTGGTCATTTGTTGGGAGATGCTGGAGGAAGAATTTATGCCTTGGCTCTGACTAGAACAGAGTGTGGCAACTAGGTTGTGTGCCTTTCTGATTACAGCCTAAAGTACTGAGACCACAAGGAATTCTATTTTTGTTTAGAGGCAGGAGTCTTAAAAGGATCTCTTGAATTTCTGTGTGCTCCAGGCTTTTTTAAGGGTTAACAAAATGATTCTTAATTATATCTGGGGCAGGGTTAGGTCAGTCTTGGAAGCATTGAACTTCACTTTGTCCTAGCAGTGCAGGAGTTCACAGTGGGCCTTATTCCGGACAGAGCACAGAGAGTTCTGTGTCGTGGTGCTGTTCGTGATCTGTTATATAAGCACTGAATTTTAATACTGAGGCCATGGTATAATTTTCACCAAAGAACTAGGATATGTGTCCTTTTGATAAGATACTGCCCAGTTTAGTCACCCAAAAGCTAAGAACACAAAGTCAGAATCTTGTGTGTCAGGGAAGTAAACCCCAAAGATGATTGCATTTTGGTGCTGACTTTTGCAGAAAGCAGAATTGGCTAAGGCAATTGAGATCATTCCTTTCCCTGCCAGATGTGCTTTGGATGGAGGAAAATATAAGCTGTTTCCAGCTCAGTTACTAATACAACTTTGATACCTTGTGTTTCTGTAGTATCACGCCCAAGGGCTGGAGTCAGCACAGCCGTGCTGAATGTGACACCCAGCACACACAGGGCTATAGTAAGAACGATGATCATTATATTATGACGTAAGCTTAACAGAGCTGGAAAAGGCATTAGAGATCATCTAGCACTTTTATGGATCAGGAAGCAGAGGCCCAGAAAACTCGAGTGTGTTTGACTTTTTTGTTTGTAAGTTGAGGATTCCTACTCCTTACTCCTCTCCCCAACACACAGCAAGTTAAACAAAGTGGAGATTTATCGATAAAACTCGTGGAATATGGTGATGTAAAGGGTAAAGGATAGGAGTTGAAGTATTCTTTTTAAGGCAGGAGTAGGTGACGGCAGCTCTGGCCCTACATGACCCCAGCTCTAATGTCTCACATTGTTTGCTGCGTTTGGGGACAGATACACGTGGGAGGGCGGACTGGGTTGGCCCAACCTGATCCCAGCAAAGCTGAGACAGGGAAAGTTAAGTGGAGATGACAGGAGCTCACATTGGGAGTATCAGTGGGTAATATGAGCAGGGTAAATGCCTGGCACCTAGTGGTACTTGAAAGATGTTTCTCAACCCTTCCCTTTGCAAGGTTCACCTTCTCTTGACCCCTTCTGCTCAGTATTTATTTGGGATCCTTGAAGGGCTGTGGTCAGAGCACTGTGCTGCCTAGTTTTAGCTTTGCAAATGTGGTCAAGAAAGACCAACATTTCGCACAGGGTGTGGGCAGAGAATAGACACCATATTGCCATTAAATCCTCAGTGAAGACATGGTGCTTGCTCTTCAAAGAATCTTTCCATAGATACCCTGGATGAGTAGGAGACTAGGCAGGGCAACTAGGCTCTCTTGGGATTTACTTCTGGTTTGCTTGGCCTCTCCCAGTGTTGAATAACAGAGCCCAAGTAAATGTCTGATGAGCACTGATAACCTTCTTTCCATAGAGCAGCTTCTTTGCTGTCTGTTTACACACCAGATAAAACTTGTCTTTATTGTTTTGAAGAATGGGAAGCCTTCTTTTATGTTTCATTGATCATCTTTTTTATGAAGCCCGTTTCCTTTTCCTTGTAATGTTTATTCACATTAATAGCATTTACATAAAATTAAATACTCCTTATTTTCACGAAATACAAATCAAAATAAGCGTTTACTGCCACTGCTTTAATAATAGTATCTTTCATAGCAAAGCAAGGGAATGCACTGGGTAAATAAAATGGTGCCAAACCAGAAAATGCTGTCAGCATCCCAGGGCTTCTGTACTTTGTCCCTAAGAGTTTAAACAATTCAAAATCTATGAACGCTGTGATTAAGTACCCATCATCTAACTTAGTTTAATCCTTTCACTAGGGTGGATGCTGTTTCGCATTATAGATGTTAGACTAGGCATAGAAAGGACTCAGTCTGGTCCATGCTGTTTCTTCTTCACATTAATTCTCAAGACAAAATGCTCTCCGTGTGTGTGTGTGTGTGTGTGTGTGTGTGTGTGTGTAATAGAACAAGCAGAAAATAGACTTCTGCTGAAACGTGAGCTATTGGCTTAGATATTGGGTTAGACTTGAGAAAGAAATTCCTGTACCAACTGGATGGCCATGGAAATGGGTTTTTTTTTCCCTTCTGATTTTAGAATAATTGTGTGAGTGATAGGCTAATGAATGCAGTGGTACAGTGATACCTTAGTGTTCAACTGCTTTGAAGCTGAGTGAATTTGATACAGAAATTTTGTCCTGGTACTCATTCGTTTGGTCATTTGTGCAAGCTAGGCTTGGTATCAATTGCCTTGTGACTCATGTCCTTTCTAGCATAGCAATTTGATACTTGTTTTTAGTACTGTTTGTGCTTTCTGGGATCAATTAATGAGTACTAAGGTATCACTGTATTCTTGTGTTTATACACATCTTCACTTTTAGTGGATTGTCAGTTACCTGGTGTCAAAGACACATTCCTTTTCTGCTTTTTAACTCATTTAGCACTCACATATTTGATTGAGATTGTGAAGATGGTTATGAGACTGACTTTGATTTGAAATTTTTTATTTATTTATTTATTTATTTAGTCTTTTTTGAGACAGGGTCTTGCTCTGCAGTTCAGGCTGGCCTTGGGCTTACTTTGTATCCCAGGCTGGTCTCGAACTTGCAACGATTGTCCTGCCTCAGCCTCTCAGGTGCTGGGATTACAGGAGTGCACCAACACACCTGGCTTGATTCATAATTCTTGAAGGCAGATATGGTAAAAACTTTCCAAAGCTGAGTGTGGTAGCGCACTCCTGTAACCCCAGCACTTGGGAGGCTGAGGCAGGAGGATTGCTGCAAGTTCAAGGCCAGCCTGGGCTACGAAGTGAGTTCAAGGCCAACTTGAACTGCATAGTGAAATCCTGTCTCAAAAAGACAAAACAACACACACACACACACACACACACACACTTTGCAAATACTGCTAAGTCTGTTTCCCTGGATTTTGTGTGTGTATCTACTGAGTGCGTGCATATGGCAGCTAGAAAAACAGTAACAACAAAAAGAACATATGTTCACTAAATTTCCTGAAGATCATTCCATAGTAAATCTGAATAGTGAGCTAAATCCTCTGTCTCCTTTCGATGTCTGGGACTTGTGGTCTTTCATTGGGTTTGTAGTACTGCTAACAGTAATAGCTGTCACTTTCTGAATCTCAAGTCTGTATGGAGTACATGTATATGTTGTTTCCAACTCTTACATCAGCTAGGACATGTTAGAGCCAGGAACACACCTGGGCTCCGTGGCCCACACTGTCCCCTTGCCTCTTTGCCTTACCTTCTTTGTGATTTAGTAGCAAAGTGCAAGCAAGTACTGTAAATGGAAGAGAATTTGGTTCACATTTACTTTCTTAGTAGAAACACACACACACACACACACACACACACACACACACACGACATACATCTGCTAGTAGAAAAGAAAAGCATTTTTCCCTCCTGATTTATTTCCTTTAGTTGAGTGGGAGAATTTTAAACTTAGATAATTTGTATCAATCATCTGGGGCAGCCAGTTCACAAATGGTATGTGAGGAATTAATGAGAGAATTAGTATTTTCAGAAGGAGTTGACCGCTATGATTTTTCTTTGTGGTTGGTAAGTAGTGAAATGTATGATTTTATGAGCATCTGTACCTCGGTTTGCTCTCTAGCATTTTTATGTAGTACTCCATTATATTGTCTCATTTTTATCAGCAGAGGACTTTGTTAGGCATCAGAGCCATCGTTTCCTCATGTGACAGATGAGGAAAATTGCGGCTTAACAAGTTGAAATGATTTGTCAAAAAAAACTAGACTGAGAAAATGGTGAGGCTCAGTTAATTCTGCCTTCTGGTCTCCTGCCCCCACCCATAGTCCACCATGGGAAGAGAAAGGTCTTTGTGGTAGGAGGTGTTTTGCCAAATAATTTGTAACTTAAGTAATACCTTTAGAATTAAGAAATACATGTTTTATTACTGGATAATTTTGTAATCTTTTGTTACTAGATTTCTTTTTTTTTTTCTACTCCCCATACCTTTGTCTTCCTTTCCCTTAGTCGATTGGTCCTCCAAGTAGATTTTTCTTTTGGACATTTGCTTTTTTAGTTTTTTAACTTAAAGTTTTATACATATGCAAAGGCAGAGAGACTACAGTGAGTCATTACATAACTGCCTTTCAACTTCAGCATCTAATCTGCTTTTGGCAGGTCTTACCTTGTTTTTACCTTCAACCTTTTCTCCTTCCTAATTTATGCATATGTCTTCTGTAGTCTTGGGGATTGAACCTAGAACCT
The DNA here is from genome assembly GCA_004363535.1 of Dasyprocta punctata. NCBI lineage: Eukaryota > Metazoa > Chordata > Mammalia > Rodentia > Dasyproctidae > Dasyprocta > Dasyprocta punctata. The sequence goes on along the minus strand of RJWM01003316.1, from coordinate 20,245 downwards.
GGAGAGCTAGATCCTCATCCCTCCTGAGTAGCTGGAATTATAGGCATGTGCCACAGAACCTAGCTCCTCCCTGATTTTTGGAAGCAATCTCAGATAATATTTCTTTTCATCTATCAGGTTTCTAGTGTGTATCTCTAATAGATAAGGACTTGAAAAAATAAGCCTCTATCATAATACTGTTACCACATCAGGAAAAATATTTTCCACAGTATCATTCAATAGTCCCCTACTATTTATATTTCCCTTGTTGTCTTTATTCATGTCAGAATCCAACTGAATTTCCCATGTTGAAATTGGTGGATGACTACTTTAAATTTCTTTAATCTGTGGGTTTATTCTCAGTGCAATTTATTTGTTAAATAAACATTGTCCTAGAGCAGTGATGGTGAATTTTTTTTTAAGAGTTTTCAGTGAGACAGCCTGCTGTGGCACATGTGCCATAGGTTCATGACCACTATCCTACAGAGTTGACTACATTGTTGATTGCATCCTTGTGTTATCATACAGCTTGTGCTACAATCCATGCTTACTCATGCTTTTTGTTTTTTGAGTCAGGGTCTCAGTGTACAGTTTAGGCTGGCCTTGACTCACTGCGTGTGTGTGTCTGTGTCTGTGTGTGTTCCCTTTGTGAAAATCTGGAAAAGTGTAAAACATTGAAGTGGGCATTCATAGGTAGTCACTGCAGTCACTTCAGATATTTCTTCAGATACTCTATATTCTGCTTATTTTTATTTAACATAATATGAACATTTCCATATCTTTGAAAGTCTTCAGTTGCATTTAAAAAGGCATGTCACTGTATTCATGATATTTCCCTCTTTCCCTTAAGTTGCCCAGCATAGGAGTTCTATCTTTTAAACAATTGGCTTAGCAACTGCCCCAAAGTGCAACTTTTACTCCCATTGGAGCAGTGAATATTTCAATAGCCTTGTAATTTTCTATACTAGAATAGATAGATTCCTAGAAAAAGCACGTTAAGTCAAAAGTACTCATGAATTTCTGATATAGTTGTTGCGTTGCCCAATTGCTCTGCCAGAAAGCATGTGCTGTGCTGCATTACACCCTCGGCCCCAGGCAGCTTGTGGAAGTACTTTTCTCCATACTGGGGCAGCTTTGAGTGAGGCCTTGATTTAAAAGTTTCTCTAAAGGGAAAAAGTTGAACTTTGAGTGTGAGGTTGGCCTGGTGTGTTTGTGTGTTGCAGGTTATTAGCACGTGGGTAGTGAAGGGAGAGAGGAGTGGGTATGGGTGTTCGCAAACTGCTTAGCAGAGTGGAGAACTGAAAGCCGCTGTCATTTCAGTGTTATGGGGAAGTGGGCAGCTTTACCTTAGCCCCTAGGCCCCTCAGTGGTGACTTCTTTCTCTGTCCTTCACAGCCTCACTTCTGAAATACCTGCTTACATGGAAATAAGACCTCTGCCGCCTGGGCTCAGAAGTAACATAGCGGTCACCTTGAAAAGGAGGGAATGTGGAGATGTGTGTGAAAGACCAGACATGCCCAGCATCTACTTTGGGTGTCCCTTGTCTTCAAGTGGCTCCTCCTTTCTTCTTTGCTGCCTAAATACTTTCACTTCTTTTTACTAATTCCACCAGACATTTCTCCAGCTGAAAAACTACTTTGGGTTAGCCCATTATCTGTTACTATAATGACATTCAGAGGCTGAGTATCTTTAAAAAGAAAAGATGTTTATGTAGCTCACAGTTCTGGAGGTGATGGCTCCACTGTCAGGTTGCCTCTGGGGAAGCCACCATGGTAGCAGGCATCAAAATAGTGGTAGAGATCACACTGTCAGTCTGAAAGCCCAAGTAAGTAGGGAAAACTCACCCAGGGTCCCAGGAGAACTACCTCAATCCCTTCTGATAGTAACACCCAAGTCACCTAAATGCCTCCCATGAGGTCCCTCTTAGAGTGCTACCACCTCAACACCCCCACACTGAAGACCAAGCTTAGCATGCAAACCTTAGGGGACCCATTCCTGCATCCAGACCCTAGCAGGAAGTGTCCTTTAACAGACCTAACAGGATTGCCCCATCACTCATGCATAGTTTTATTGTTTCCCACTTGATACTTGGTTGAAAAGTAAGGAGGGGGACATTGTGGAGAAAGGGCTCTTCTAGAAGTCCAGTGGGCCTGGTGGAACATCATGGCCTTGGGAGCAGCTTGGGGAGGAAAAGTGGAAGAAAACACCAAAATGACTAACTTGTCTTTCCTGAGGGCAGAACATCTGTTTTTTTTTTTTTTTTTTTTCTTTAAGCCAAGCTGTATTTCAGATTTTCTTGAGCTGGTTCTTGACTAGGGAGTCCTGTGAACTTTGTCATGTGAATTTGTCATATTTGGGGTTTGTAACAACCACTGTTGTTTCTCTAAGGTGGTGCTCTCTCAGTTTCAGAAGTTTCAGAGAGACCCTCTTGAAGTCTGAGATTGCCTTGAATGTATTGGGCCTGTGTTTCCCTATGTGGTCTGTGTCGCAGCTTTCTGCAGCATCTTTCCTGGTGGAGCGTCAGCTTAGAGTACACTTATTTAAGTCAAAGTCCACTCTTGGTAGGATGTGCTGGGTTCTTCACATGTGGTACTATTATAGTTGGATCCTCTTTGTGTTGAAGTTTTGGTCTCCAGCTGGTGGCACTGTTGGGAGGTGTTGGAAACCTCGCAAGCTGGAGCATGCTTGGAAGCAGTAGATCATTGAGAGCTGCCCTTAAAGGGTGCATTGGGACCCTGGATCCCGCTGCTGCCTCTTTGCTTCCTGGCTGCCATGAGGTGAGCAGCTTTGCTTCACCACACATTGCCGTGATGTCCAGTCTCATCACAGGCCCAAAGTGGCAGCCAGGCAACTATGAACTGAAACCTTAGGAACCATAAGCCCAGATAAATCTTTTCTCCTTTTAAGTTGATTTTCTTGGGATATTTTGTCACAGTAATGGGAAGCTAACACAGGTATCTTGTACAACCTCAGAACGTATGGAAAGCAAAGAGCATGCATTTTGTTTTGCAGATGAGAAAACAGCATAGAGAGTAGCAGTCAGTTGAGGTGCGCAACTGGAGTTTGTGTCTCCAGGCCTCTGGGCTTTCTTTGCTTAGTGTCACTTTTGCTGCTTGGGTACCTTTCTTCATCCTATTCAGGCCTTGAGGAATTTTTGTGTTCCTTCAGGTTCCCAAGACATTTTCTTCACCACCTGTCTCTCTCTCTGAATGCCCTGGCTCAAGACCGGTACTGTACTTTAGCTAACTCTTTTGGAGAAAATCTCACTGATTCATTCCAAGATATTAATGCCCAATAAGACATTATAGCAGAACGCGTCTTCCACTACTACTGGTGCATGATGTCCTAACTCAACAGAATGGTGGGTTTCAGGCAGTGGGGAGGAAAGTGAGAGGTACTTTCAGGTGTTGGGTTTGGTGAGCCCTTCACCATTTTATTAGCCTGCTGTCTTCTCCTGTTCCTGAGACTAGGCAGTTACATGAATTGGTCACTAAATGAGGAATTGTATACAGTAAGTACATTACAATGTTCAGAACAAAGAAATGGTCAAAGGACACTTAATGACTCTGCTTTTATTTGCGTAACTCTTACGTATGGTACTGTACTGTATAACAGCATAAATTACTACATTGTAGAGTACAATCGGCAAAAACTACAGTAGTGTATAAACAAGGTACACTGTACAAAAAGGCATTGAGGCTCCGTAAACAAGATGTGCAGAACTGTACAAAAAGATGGTCATAAATCTGAAGCGGCTCATAAGTCTGAACAGTTTGCCTTGGTCGTAAGTTTAAACAGTCATTAAACAGGTAGGTGGTTAAACAAGGAAAAACTGTACTGTGAACCCTTGGAAAACAATCCCGTGTACCTGCTGCCCTTTTAGTTTTTATTTTTTTAATAATTAAGTACATGATTTTAATGTTTCCTTTCATGCTAGCATTTTCTCAAAGTTCCTGAAATCAGCCATTGTGACTGAACCTCGGTCACCTACTGTGTGTCTGACCTTAAACTAGGCAGTTAAGTTAAAGACCCTGCATTGGGCTGGGAGTGTGGCTCAGTGGCTTAAGCACCTGTCTGGCAGGTGTGAGGTTCTGAGTTCGATCCCCGGTGCCACAATAAATAAATAAATAAATAAAGACCCTGCATTGTTTAATCTTTGCATCCATCTCCTCGGGAGAATTTCCTGGTTCCCATTTGTAGACTGTGCGAACAGACTGGGAGGGGCGCCAAGCTCTTGGCATGTACTGATGTTCTTCATCATCTGATGGGGTGGATGTAACCAAAGTAAATAAATGCCATGAAAATACCATGTTGAAAATGCTTTTAGTGTATCTAATCTATCAAATGTCATAGTTTAGCAACACGGTACACTGTGGATACACGTTGTTCATCCTCCTGACTCACTGGAAGCTCAACTCACTGCCATTTCCCAGCATCATAAGAGAGTAGCTATCACATGTAACTAGCCTAAGAAAAGACCCAGATTTACAATTCAGAGGTCTGTTTTGCTGGGTGTGGTGGCACATGCCTTAATCCCAGTACTTGACAGGTTGATGCAGGAGGATTGCTGCAAGCTCAAAGCCACCCTGGGCTACATAGTGAGATGCTGTCTGAAAAACCAAACAAAGAAAGTACCATTTCTACTGACTACATACTGCTTGTGCACCATCGTAAAGTCAAAATAGCCATCTGTATCTTGTCATTGGGCCCTCATAGCAAATTTATAGAATAAATAATGTTTGAATGTTCAGGTGAGTGACCTGAGGGTTGGCAGTGGGCAGTTTGTGATCTCAGATTGTATTGGTTATGGGGACGATCTGAGATTCAGACTAAGATCTGACTTTCGAAATCTCTAGGTCTCTACCCTTAACAGTTCTGCTTGCAGCTCCTACCCGTGATCCCACAGCTGATACTTTATCAGGTGTGCTCTGTGAGTAGACACCATGGGTGCTTTTCTGGGGCATTCTGAAAGTGAGTAGGAGTAATGGGCAAGAATTTAACATTGGCACTTCATGCCATTTGGGAAAGCAAGGTGGCCTTCCTAGTGCCCTGCTCCTAGGCATACTGATGGTGGTGGGTGTGCCTCCCTGTGGAGTTGCTAGTTGGAATTTACTGTCTGCTCGATTTCCTGCTATATCATGTCACTTTACATAGTAGTGTAATGTGATCTGTTAGACCCCACAACCACCTGATGTTGCTAAATCACACTAACTAAATATTAGTCAAACTCCAAAAAACAAACTACTCCTGTTACCTCTTCCTAAAAAAAAAAAAAGAAAAACACCTAGTATTTTATTACTATGACATCTAGAAATGTTTTGATATTCATGGAAATGAAGGGTCTTAAGCCTTTGGGAGGTATTATAATAACTAGTTTATTAAGTTTCTTCTTTGGAGTCTAGTACTGTGCTAAGTATTTTATGTAAAAAAAATATATAGAATCCTTAAAACAGCTTTGTAAAGGTTTCTTTATTTTATAAAGAGAGATTAGATGCGTAGAGAACATTAATAATTGTCCAAATTGCACAATTCTTGTAAAGCTAAGTTCAATACCAGGTCTTCACAGCATTAGGTGTAATAGCCTGTTTAAAAATTGTTGTGGAGTGATTGTTTTTAAATTCATGGCTTAAATAGCATCTTACCCACTGGGTGCAAGATTATGAATACCGTGGATATTTAGTAATCAGATGTTTAATTTCTTTTTTTGTTTTTGTTTTCTGTCTTGAGACAGAATCTCACTATGTAGTTCTGGCTGGCGTTGAACTTGCACAGCAATCTTTCTGCCTCAGTCTCTTCAGTGCTGGGACTGCAGCCATACACTAACATACTGACCAAATATTTAATTTCCACCTGTTCCTTTCTCCTAGAATGACTGTAGTCTGAAAGAAGAGAGGGATTTGCTCCATTCACAGCGTAAATTGTTACTCAGAGTAAATTAATTTGTGTTTATTTTTAAGCAGCAGTGGTTGCTTCCCAAGGGCCTAACCTTGTTTGACTCTTGTTTATACATTCAGTTATTATGTTAGTCTGTCTTCTGACCCTGCCAGTTTTTCATTTCCCAGGAAATTACCCTTTGCTTGCAGATACTCATTCTTCCTCACAGATGTGTAGGGTCCTTGGAAAACAGTTATTTGGAGTCGTGATCTTCTTCAGCCTTTTTGTGTAATATCTACTAGTTAAGGGTGATGGTTCCAGGACTGGTAAACTCATATTTTGTATACAGGACTGTGGCTTATTCATTTATTTGCATCCAAAACCTAGGACTCAGTAAAAACAACTCTATTTGAATGAATAGATGAACACACACACGTAGGCACGTGCCTTAACCAACCTTAAAGAACTTAAGCAAGGTGAACCTGGCTCTGTAGGATAGAATTGAGGATGAATAGAGTCTGGGAAAAGTGTTGTCTGTAGGGACTGCCTGGAAAGGGGAGGAACTTTTCAGGATTTAACAACACTTCAAGGAATATAATGCAGTTTCAACAATTTAGGGCCAGGAAAGAGCCTTTAGGGGTCATGGGGTCAGCCACTTCGTTTTCCAGATCATTGAGATTTCTCATTAGCCCTGAGCTTACAGTCTTTGCCCGTGGACCTTCAGGGCACAAAACCAGATACATCTCTTTAAGTTAGTGCTCTTGTTGGTTTAAACCCTTACTGGTGATTGGCAGCGTGTTTTATGTGTTAAGTAATTGATTTTGTTTTGTATCTGAGCTCTGAAATGATTTTTGTCACAAAGGAGCTATTTTCAAAGTTCTAAAAGAGTTAAATGGAACAGGGGTCACCAACACCTGGGCCACTGACTGTGCTGGTCAGTGTCCTTTGGGAACTGGGACGCAGCATGAGGAGAATGGCAGGTAGGTGAACCAAGCCTCATCTGTATGAGTAGCTCCTGTCACTTGCATTACCTCCCCAGCAGCTTCTCCTGTCAGATGAGCATGGCATGAGTTTCTCATAAGAGCATGAACCTTACCATGGTCTGTATGTTCAGGCACTCTAGCTTGATTGCTCCTTATGAGAATCTAATAATGATCGAAGTAAAGTGCACAATAAATGTGATGCATTTGAATCATTCTGAAACTATCCCTCCTCCTGTGGAAAAATTGTCTTTCACGAAACCCATCCACGGTGCCAAAAAGTTTAGGGACTAGGGAGATACACCACTGCTTTCTAGTGGAAAATGGTTACCCATGCTCAACCTTGTGATGGTTTTCACCATTGGCCCTTCCTGTTCTGACCGTTGTATTTCCCTCACTGGTCCTCTTAAACTATTCAAGGATACTTGAAAATTCGCTGACTTTTACAGCTTGCCATCCACAAAGTTCTAAATTATTTACCCAGGTTTTTTCCAACACATGGTGTTTTTGTGGCCAAAAAGTTTTCCAGCACCTCATATTTGTAAGGCACCTTCAGTTTACAAAGAATTTGTGTATGTGCTCTTTTACCTTGACGTATTGGTGAAGAAGCAGTAGCTCAGAGAAATCAATTTACCGTATTGCAGAGGGTGGCTTAGGGCCAGTAACTGGGAAGTGCAAGTGTGTCTGTGGCTTTTGCTATGGCAGAGACCTGAGGAAGAGTTGCTGGAGCTGTGTATGTTGAACTACTGAGGTTCCTTCAACTTGATCTCTGTAACCTGCTCTCTCTTCCAGTGTTGTCTTCTTGACTACTGCATTGCATACCTGGGGAATAAGACACCCATTAATGTTCAGATGTTTTTGTCATTCTTCCTGTACCTTGTGGTTTTTGTCAGCCCAGCAGCCCCAATTCCGGACCAACCATTCTGTTAAAAGACCCCAAGAATAGCTGCCCTAGGGGAAATTACTAAGAAAACAGGCCTTAGGAGTTGTGTAGTCACTTAGGTTTGGAGCAGTGAGGTGGCCAGAGCAACAGCAGGCAGTCAAGATAATCTGCTGGCCCTCTACAAGGATTGGTGGTATGGCAGGAAGGCATAATGGTCCTCAGCATGTACCTGTGGAAACCCAGGGCAGAGACATGGTGCAGTTAGGAGGAGATGGAACTCTACAGCTAGTCCAACGTGTACATTTTCTGTCACATCCCATTGCATATTTTAGTAGCAGAAATGAAAAACTTCCACGCAGATATGCATGACTAGCTATAGGTATTAGAGATACTGTAGTGTTTGCAGGGCTGACTGGGCAGCAAATCTATTTCACAGTAGTTGGGATAGTGTTCTTGGAAGTGGGTCTCTTCTTTGTTTACCAGCACACAATCTCTTTTGTTGTTGCTGGCTACTGTTTGCTGAACACTTGCTGTGTGCAAGGTATATGAATTATAGCAGCTTATTTTTATTGAGTGCTTGCTCAATGTCAGGTTTATCCATTGAGTATATCCATTTGTTTAAACCTCACATCCATTTGTTAAACCTCAGAGCCACCTAAGTGGCCTGTTATTGCCACTTGTCGTGGCACGCAGAAACGGGGAGCACAGGGGTGCTGGGAAGGAGACATCCCCTTCCAGGCTGTGCCCCTGTTGATACTTAGCACCCCAACTAGGCCCTGCTTCCTAACAGCACACTCAGCTGCTGAATTCAGAGTGGGTGAATCCACTTGTGAGTGTTGCTCTCCCGTGATTCATTCACCTCCTGAAGGCCCTGCCTCTGAGTGCATGAGAGTTTGTGGGAACATTCTGAATCTTAAATTGTAACACTAACCAGGCTATTTTGGGCAAGTTGCTTAATTTCTCTGTGCTTAAGTGACGGCTGCAAGCGTCCCCTGTATTTATGCACTTTATTCTCACCTGTGGTGTTTATACTGCACTCTCACGTGGGTCTCTTGTGTGAGTGAAATGTCATGAGCTCCTTGGACTTCTTAGCCACTGTGCCTAAACACAGGATGTAGGGTAAGCTGCTTCATCCCTCTGAGCTTTGCTGCATTTGTAAAGTGAGTATAATATGTGTGAAGGGTTGCTGTGGGGCAGAAATGAAGTCATCGCTGTCAGGCCCCTTATGCTTTATGTTGGGATCTGGTACATGCTCAGTGTACGTGATAGCTGCAAGCTCTTTGACCACCCCCATGAGGAGGAAGTGTTTCTCACTGCTGTTATATAGATTAGATTATAGGCCTAAGGGAGTGTATTACCAATTCTGGCCCTGCCTAGTCTTTTCTAATTTAGAAGAAAAATGTTTTGACAAATACTGAGATTTTAAGTTTAAGGTGGAGGAAAGTTAATAGACCATTATGAAAACACCAAATACACAAAAACAAGTGTGTTACAGAAGCTCTTTGAGAAGCTGTATATGAGGTTAAACTAATCTGTAGTGTTTTAAAATCCTCAGGAGATGGACAGAACCCTTCCCCTTCATGCCCTTCCATATGCACCCAACTTTTGTTTCCTGATAGGATTATATGACAACTTTTTTCCTGTTAATTAATGAACATGTCATGATTTGATTATTCTGAGACTAGCATGCTTGAGTTTTTATTTTTTTTATTTATTTTAATTTAATTTAATTTATTTATTTTTTGGGGGGGTACTGGGCAGGAGCTTACACCACTGAGCTGAATCCCTGGCCCTATTTTTTGAGACAGGGTCTCACAATACAGTTCAGGCTGGCATTGAACTCACTTTATAGCCTTGGCTGGTCTCGAACTCACAACAATCCTCCTGCCTCAGCCTCCTGAGTGCTGGGATTAAAGGCATGCGCCACCATGCCCGGCTAGCATGCTTGATTAACATTCAGAATTTATTACAAAGGTTCTCTTTGGGCTCCATTCATTTTTATTGTCTTGGAGACTTATTTGCACTGTGTTGCATCATTGAGAAATCAAGCAGTTCGAGGCACAGAAAATCAATACAATTGCCAGTTAATATAAGAATTATATTAATTGATGTTTCTATAATCTTATCTGAAGCATGCACCATTCAATTGAAGTTAAGATGATGGATGTAAATAAGTAAACCAAGCTTTTAAAAATGGAGTTTAGCCTGGGAAGCATATAAATATTTCTTAAGATATATTGAGGTTGATTGCATCTTTATCATCCCGTGCCTTTATTTTTCTCCTATTGCCTCACCAGGATTTTTCATATTTGCTAACACAAATTCTGGATGAAGCTACATTCATTATCTTAGCCCATGTTATAGAGGTGCTCAAAGTGTGGTATAGGGTTCCCTGGGTGGGGAATCTCAAGACTCATCCAAGCGGTCTGAGAGGTCAGTACTATTTTCATAGCAGTCTGAAGATCGTACTTGCCCTTTGACCCTTATTGTCATACATACGTAGTAGAGTTTTGGGGGGACTACATGATAAATAATTGTGTCATCCTTTAACAGCTTATAAAATGGACATTTTGAGGGTTGGAAATTTTTCTTCGTTTTAATTTATATTACAGAAAATGTTAAGTACAACACACTGTAAACAAGAACAGCAAACCTATTTGGGACTTTTAAATTTTTTGAGAGCATTAAGGAATCCTGAGACCAAAAACATTGAGAACCATTGTTCTGTGAGCAGAGCCTTTCGTAGTAGGCTGCCTCATATCACTGGCCAGCCAGTGGAGGGGCCCCCATGGGAATCAGGTCTTTGTCCTAGTCCCAAGTGCCTCTGTGGACAAAATAGTGGAGCTCTTTCGTTGACAGGGGGAACTGGGCATGGCAGCCACTCTGACTTAAATATATCATACAAACCATCAAAAGATGCAGAGAGGGGAGGGACTACCTGAGAAAGCTCTGTGTAACCAACCATCGTTGTTTGTTTGTTCCTGTGGGGGCGGGCTGAGTTCAGAAAGTCGAATCAGCAGCAAGGGAGGGTAGAGCAGAGGCTTAAAAGAGGAGAGGAGTTTGCTGCCTTGAAAGATTTGGGGATGGAGATAGTGTGGTTGTGCTTCTCCAGAGGGGCAGGGCAGATGCGAGTGGGGTCACCTTTCTTGGGACAAGTGGTGTAAATGGACATGGCTTGGTTCTGTGGTTTCCCGAGGTGCCTGCTGCTAACAGCCTTACCCGTCGGGCATGACATTCCTGTCTCTGCTGTTATAAAGAAAAAAAAAGAGTAGGGGAAGTGGGTGCTGTTTTTCATGGCTTCTTTTTGTGAGACTTGTGGGCAGTGTGGACGCCTTAATCGGGAGAGAGTTCCTGAGGGACAGGATGGTACAGGGGTGGTATTTGACGTTACTAAAGACTCAGACCTGGGGAGAAATGGGAACGGCTGTGTAGGTGGCTATGTGAAGCCAGTAATCTTGGCTGAGGAAGGACTGGACTGGTGTAGCGTGGAGCGAGTTCACTGCAGTGTCCTGCAGAGATGATCAGGAACATAGGGAGGAGCAGTGGGAGTGCAGCCATGAGGTGTGGTGAGAGGAACAGCAGGGCTAGCCAGACAGAGGAGTGTGGGGAGGAGGGGGTAACGCGACCCTTTCGGGGGAGAAGTCAGACAGAGTCTCCTGAAAAAGGAGGTGTTTTATCCATGGAAGCAATGATTTGAAGGTGGGGAGATCTGAGGGTGAAACCAACAAAGAACAAGCCAGACTGAGTGAAGGAAGTGAGTGAAACAGCAGTATAGGCAGGGACAGGGCATTTGGTGTCTTCTGAAATTTGGGACAGTTTGAGGAAAGTGGGAGAGATTCCTTGCGATTTTCGAGACAAGGGGTCAGGTGAGTTGTCAGCAGGACCCAGCTTTATGCCAGAGTATTGTACCCACTGGGGAGGGTTTCATAGACAGACTGATGTCTGGGTGCTGTAGATGACCAGAAAGTGTCCTGTCCACTTGGACTGTAGTCACCAGAGGTTTAAATTTTTGTAAAACCCATCTTTTAGCCAGGCTGTCTTTATTAGGCAGGAAGACTGGAAAAGGCTAGCAGAGTGTTGTATCTCTTTTCGGGTCCGTTGCAAAACTGGGAGATGGTCTCCAATGGGGATGGCCTCTGAGCCAAGCAGAAAGGTGTGGCCGTGTAAAAGCTCAATGGACTGTATTTCATCGCTTTCTAGGGTGGCTCAGATGCGATGGAGAGCAGTTGGGAGCAGGGAAATCCAGTCTTTATTGGACTGAAGCGTGAGCTTAATGAGGTGGGCCTTGAGGAGGCTGTTAACTGTCTCTACCTTTTTGGATGATTGAGGCTGGTAGGGGTGTGGAGGTTTTAGTGTTTTTTTAAGAAACATTAGGGGAGAGGAAGGGGGAATTGAAGAAGGAAGGTTTTCCACCGAGAGCAGAGAGAGGTAATTGTCATGCTCAGTGTGTCAGAATGAGAGTGGCAGCAAGTTCCGCAGCAGCTGTCTCCAGTTGGGACTCAGGGCCATAATGGAGTGCGGGTAAGGGGCCAAAACAGGCTTCCCTATGGTTAGCCAAATACCGAAGGAAGACAGTTCTTCCCAGTGGGTATTTCTGTGACCAGCACTGGGCTTAAACGACGTGGAAAGTAGGGTAAGGTGAGCCTTGCTCTGTGTCCTAGTGGGCAGAGTGGTGGAAAGGCAGGAGAGGGGTGGGGAGAAAGTATGAGACACGGTGGGAGGAAGACAGGAGTTCCTGAATATTATGGGATAAGTGGAGGGTGAGTGGGGCATGTCTAGTGATTTTGAGCATTCCTAGGAGTAACAGGGCCTCTTTTAAGGTCTGAAAAATGAGTGAGGCAAGGTCTTGCGATCTAAGGCCTCAGTGGGGTCTGCCTTTATGAGTTTGTTAGAGGGGTTTAGTGAGGGGAGCAAAGCTGGGATCCCAGAGACGGAGGTATCCTATTATAAGGAGAAAGGAGAGAAGTTGTTTGGTGGCGGGAGTTAGGTACCATGGGATGTATGGGAAGGACTTTGCAGTTGATAGCATGGAGACTTTCTATCAACCTGTAAAAGCCATCTGCATTTTGCACCAGGAGAAAGGGAGTGTAGTAAGGGGAGTCGATGGGAATACAGACACTGTGTCACGATAGGTGAGAAATAATAGATTGTAGTCCCTGAAGAGCTGGGTCAGGGAAGGAGTATTGTCATTGAGCATGGTAGGAGTAGTTAGACTTGAGAAGTTAGTGGTTGTTGGAATGAAGCCAGGGATGTAGTGAAAGTGTTCTAGATTCTGGGGTTGAGATGAGGGGAAATGATGGGAATTGTGGGGTTGGGAAGGGAGTCATTTTAGGGTGCCTATAGTTGTCAGTTGTGACCAAAGTGGTTGATGGCTTGGTTAAGATGTTTCATCCAAAAAGGGGGATGGGACAGGTAGGAACTAAAAAGGAATGTGTGAAAAGATGGTGACCCAGTTGGCACCAGAATGGGGGAGTTTTTAAGGGTCTGGAGACCGTCAATGGCTGTAACCGTAACTGGGACCAAGGAGGTTGGTCCTTGGAAGGAAGGCAGAGTGGAATCCAGGCAATTAAAAGTGAGATGAACTTACCTTCCACTGTAAGAGTTACCCAGAGTTCAGCATCTGAGATGTTTGGGGGGCCTCCAAAGTCTTTGGTCAGCTTTAGTCTTCGGTGGCCAATCCAAGAAGTCTGGGAAGGAGCCAGTTGGGGGGTCCCAGGGGACTGCCAGTGTAAGTTATAATTGATTTGAGCTGTAACAGTCATGTTTAAAGAAGGAAGCATTGGTGGCAAGACTAATAACCAAGAGATGTAAACCATTGTTTTTTAAATTTTCGAGAATGAGAAAATATCAAAGAGCAAATTGGAAATAGTTGGAGCACTTTTTACCCTGTAGAAAGAGATCACCTCTAGAGGTAGAAACAAATAAGTGACTTGGAGGAATTCTGCCAAGGGCCCTAGGGCAGAAGAAACCTCCAGGACATCTGTGTTATCTATGTAATCATCTAGGCAACCCCTTCAGCAGCAAGACATGGCTATGTTTAAAATCTCATGTAAAATTTTTATCTCTGAAGCTCACAGGTTGAATTTACACTTGTCATTTAGCAACCACAATTTACCAGTTAGTAAAGGCACATCCATCAGTTTTTACATGTACATGAAAAAAAAAAAGGCTGAAGTGACAGAAGGGGTCCTGTGATTTATTTATAGGCATGTATATTTTTAAAATATACTAGACTCAATAAGACCCAATTTATAGCATTAAAATTTATCCTGTTATTAGTACCAAAGTCCACCAGATGGCGTTTTTAAGTGAGTCTAAATGCACCTTCTGTAAAGCACTAATATAAGACCTTGCCTGCAAAAGTAAAATGTTTAGATCATCCCTTGGGGAGTATGGAGGCCTGGTCCTTTTGTTGTTATCTTGAGGCCCAGCCAACTGATGTGTCTGGCCACAGTTGTGTATTTTTACCTTTTGTCTTGATTTTTTTGGAGGCCCCAATCTTACCTGATTGCCTGTAGTGTTTCTACCTAACAACTGTCTATAATAGTCCCCCTTCTGAACAGGTATTTCAAACTGCCATGAGGGAGGAGGGGCAATGATCATTCGGGCTGCTTTAGGCTGATGGGTCGTAGTTGTGATTGGCAGTTAGAGACACTCTCCAGAGGGGCTATCTGAAGGCTCTTGATACACATCACGTGTTTTCATCTTGAGTCAGCATATAGCTTTTAAGTATGGAGGAGGCTAGACCAAAGAAACAAGTCAATATGGGCCAAACAGTAAAATTAACAATGCTATTATGCATATAACCAAAAAGTATTCTTACCAGGAAGAGCTAATAAGAGCTTCTCATGAAGAAGGTAAAGGGAAGGTCCATGAAGTTTTAGAATTTGTCATGGTATTAATCTGCTTTCTTAGTATCCTAAATAGTCATTGAGATATCAGCAAAATATCAGGAATGTGTACACAATGTTTAGCTTTTATAATTGTATAAGTATTCTCTTGTGCTGCTGTCAGGGTATCTAAGGGCCTCTGATTTTGGAGTTTGGCTTATTTTATTAATGTAATTTAATTTTTTTATTTAGGCAAAAGACCAGTTGAGGTGTCCTCTAAGGTGAATAGCTTTTACTTCGGAGGTCAGATGGATGACAAAAGTTTATGTATCTCTTTTGATTATACTTTTCTGCTTGGTGTTCAAAACCAAGTTAAAATGTAACCTGTATTAATTGAAATTAACCTCTTGCTGTCTATCAGCATCAGGTAAGCCTCTTTATGCCTTACTTTTGGAAGCATGTACAGAGTCTCTCTTAGCTCTTCTGTCAGTGTCAGCTGCTGGGATGGGTCACAGACTTGCTTGACCTTGTTGCTTTCTGTGAAAACTTGAAAGGCTTTTTTTTTTTTTTTTTTTTTTTTTTTTGCGGCACCGGGGATTGAACTCACAGCCTTGCGCCTGCCAGGGCAGGCGCTTAAGCCACTGAGCCAAACTCCCGGCCCTGGTTTTTTGAGGCAGGGTCGCACTATGTAGCTCAGGTCGGCCTTGCGCCGCGTTGTAGCCCAAGCCGGCCTCAAACTCACAACGCTCCACCTACCTCAGCCTCCTGAGTGCTTGAAAGGCTTTTTTTTTTTTCTTGGTGATCTTCCTTTGACACGTTGTACATTCTCTGTCCTTTGGGGTCCAGCAGTCTCCCTGCTCAGGAGGTTGGGTGACTCACCAAATTTGTAGGATCCTGTCAGAAAGGTTTTCTTCTGTCCTGGGCCTCCACTGACCTTGGAGGGCAGTTTTTTAGCCCAGTTACCTCTCTAGTTCAGTTTGGTCTCTAAACTTTACTTGCTGAACACACAGAAGAGAAACAGGATCACACTAGCATCTGTTTGGACAAGCCACCCTGGTTTGGAGAAGTACAACCACACTCTCCATTCCCAAATTCCTCAAGGCAGCAAACTCCTCTCTACTCCTTTAAATCCCTTGTTGTACCTTGGCTTTCTGCTGCTGATGCTATCTGAACTCAGCCTGCTTCCACAGGAGTCAATAAACAGCCATGGTTGCTTAACAGAGCTTTCTCAGATGGCCTCTTTCCCCTCTGTGCCTGTAACATGTATGGCACTGAAACCCAGGATAGGGTACTCCTCTGTAGAGGGACTTCAAATCCTATTTTGAACTCCGAGATAGTGTGGTTGTGCTTCTCCAGACCAGGGTGGCTTGTCCAAACAGATGCTAGTGTGATCCTGTTTCTCTGGATGGGCGGTGCAGACGGACATGGCTTTGTTCTTTTTCTGTGGTTTCCCGAGGTGCCTGCAAGTAACGGCCTCACCCGTCAGGCATGACACAAACCACCAAGCCTGTTCCCTTTCCTTTATACCAGGAAAAAGGAGACTGGGATGTAGTGGAGAAGGACCCTTTCTGGCAACTGTTTCACAAGTGTTGTTTTCATAATGAATGTAAATTGAGAATTGAGCTAGCAGTTTCTTCAGAGATTTATTTGTAAATCCACAAGAGGAAATGTTGAACATTGCAGGGTTTTTTGGACATTTTCAACATAAAACTTCAAAATTTCCATTTCGTGACTCTGTCCTTGTCTGTATGGTAGAATTTTAAGGACACTGAAGTGTCTTTCCATGCTTCTTCTCTTTTAACTCCTGGCTTTCAGTGATCTTTTATGAAAGTATCCCTCTGTGCATTTTTCCTGGTCTAAAATCCTTTTCTTCAGCATATACTACAGGTATAGGCTAGAGGAAGGCAATATTCTAGGTCTGTCTCCATCTGATGTAGGATCTCTCTGAAGCCCAGTCTGCCTCTGACAACTTATGATCCTTGTCAGTGAAGCATAATTCAATGACCAAACTTATGCCCTGGACCAGTGGTAGTGAGCCTATTGGGCATGTGCCACAGCCAGCAGTTTGTTGTCACTGAAAGCAAGATGTGCTTCTATCCCTTCTGTCCATTAAGTTCTTAATAAATTGCATTCTTTTTTTAAAAAAAAAAAAGCTCTAAAAGGTTTGTCATCACTGCCACATGAAGCACCACGCTCTCCATTTGTGTTGTCAGTTTTCAGGTTCTTCTTTGTCTTGATCAAACTGACCTAAAAACTACATGATAAAGTAGTTCTTGCTAGTTCTTGCTTGTACTGGTTATTCATTGCCTATTTAGTGACCATGTATAACCCATTAAGTGTTTATAGAATGAGTATGTTAGTCATTCAGGTTTTTTTGTTTGTTTGTTTGTTTGTTTGTTTGTTTTTTGCAGTGTCAGCCTGAGACTAGGGGATACCCGCAGAATGCTGTATTTATTCAGTAGCTGAGGCTTAGAAAAACAAAATCTGCTGATACTAGAATTTTACCTCACCTGTCTTATTCCCGACAATTCTGCTCTGACCCAGACTTGCATACCCCACTCAGCCAAACTAAAAGCCTTGTAGGTAACTGAACTCATCTTTCTTGGGAGAAGGCAGCTAGTGACCCATTCCTCTTACCATCTTAACACTGAGAAATTATTATTCCATACCTTCCAGCTACCTTTAGAACTGCTCTCAGGGAGAATGTATGATATATTTTTTTCCATCTAGTTATTTAAATGTATTTTGATGCTTTATTTGCATTTGTGCCATGAGTGCCGACCTGGCTGTCTTACTCTTTGGTTTGGGTCAGTTCTAAGCAGTTACAGTAGGGTGTCCCTACCCACTTTTCTGTGTATCTTCATTTCTGTTACATGAATTCCTCGGGGCAAGGACTTCCTTCTCTCAGTCTAGCATTGGTCATATAAACAATCAGATCACAAGAGATCTGAAATGAACAAATGTGCACATGTGTTGCTTGATAGCATTGACCAGCACTTAAGCTTTTCTTACTAACACATCACTGCAGAACAGTTGATCTGGTTAGTTCACTGTATAGTGCCTTGAGAGAGCTTGACCCTGAGAGAAGTGATAGGGCATAGGAGGTTTGGATGGTCTCTCATTGCTGGTGATTCTAGTAGGCAGGCAGCAGATCCTAGAGCCTCTGCATTGAGGGGAGTGGGGCTATAGTATCGTCATGGGGAAAAGCAAGGTTATTCTACATCTTTGTTGTGCGGTCCCATTTATGGGGAGGGTCTTTTGGGGTCTTCTTATGCTTTATTTTCTGCTTCTGGCTGCATTGGATCAGTTGTTGTCATTAACTGGTGAATAAAATAGAATTTGAAGGAACTGTGCAGAATCAAATAGTTTGAGTATAATTAGAGCTGGGATTTATACTCCCCTCTTCTGACATTCAGACTTGGTTTTCTTTACCCCTAGACCAAAAATCAGCAGCAAGAGCAGACACACCATTGTTCTGTCATCTCCTATCAATCCCACCCCTCGTTTCTACACACAGATGATCCTCTTGCCATCTTCTGGGAGCTAGTTATATGAATTAAGTTGGCTGCCATAAGTTTAGTTTTGGTAACATCTACTGTTTGTGAATGACTTTGGGGAAGAATCTTAAGAACTAGTGATTTTGTTGTTGTCGTTGTTGTTCTCGTCGTTGTTGTTGTTGTCTTTTTGAGACAGGGTCTCAGTATGCAGTTCAGGCTGGCCTTGAGCTCACTTTGTAGCCAGGCTAGTCTTGAACTTGGAATGATTGTCCTGCTTCAGCCTCTCTAGTACTGGGATTACAGAAGTGCACCACCATGCATGGTTAGAGCTAGTGATTTAATGATAGAAATGTCCTGGGTTTTTCCTGTTCTGGTGTGAAATTACGGACTTCACAGGCAAACTATGCATTTTTTGTTTATGCTGGCTATAATAAACTCATCATCTTTGACAGCATTTTTCAAGCCACCACAGGGTATTTTCTCAGGTAGCTTTCTATAATTGTTCATTTATTGCATTGTTAATTTTTGAGTGCTGTTTAAGTATTGATGGGCAGAGTGTGATGCACACCTGTAATCCCAGCACTCTGGAGGGCTGAGGGGTATTACGAGTTCTGGGCCAGTCTAGGGGGCTTAGTGAGACCCTGTCTCTGGGTAAATGAATATTACTTTACTGAAAGCTGGTTTGGCCAACAAAAGCAAGCAGACTGACTGGCAAAAAGATCCTTTGTCCCTGTTGCAGGGCTAAAACCATCAGTGCACTGTTGCCTAAGACCTTAACTATTTCCAAAAGTCAGTTATACCTCATTTTTTGCCAAAGTCTTCCAAATGGTTTCCTGAGATGTGATGAAGTTTTTGCCTCTGACTGAACTGTTTGGGAGAAATCGTTCCTCTTAACTGTTCTTTGTGGTTTTATTTGTGGTTTAACATCATTCTAGGTTTCCTCTTGAGTCTTATGTCTGCTTTGAAATCCTTTAATGATAGTGTATATTAGGTACATTTTGTTGTTACTTGGTGACTAATACTAAAATGAGCACTGTCAAAAAGTGTTATGTTTCCCCTTGAAAGACTTTGCCATGCTCCTCCCAAATCATGAAGAATATGGCATATTTTCTAATACCTTTGATAGTAGAAATTGATACTAGTTCTTTAACTCATATAAAGCACTCATCTATCTGGTACAAGTAAACACTTCTCATACATTAGTTTCTTTGGTTTCTTGCCTTTCTTTTATCCAGCTTGCTTTGAATGTGTTTCAGAGATCTAGACCAGAGTTTTCTCAAACTTCCATGTGCTTACAAGTCACAGGTAGCTTGTTAAATGTTGATTTTGAACTAGGGGGTTTTGAGTAGAGTCCAATATTTTGCATTTGCAACAAAGTGATGCTGCTGTTGCTTGTGTCCAGAGCACACACTATGAATAACAAGGGTGAGAACCAGCGATCTTCATCCTAAAGATACCTTTTTGCTTAACTTTGCCACCATCTCTACTGTGGTTATTCAAGGCAAGAATAATTGCCTTGAATTAATCGATCATCCAGTAAACATTTGTGTTGAGTCATGTGATTGTTTCTGAGCCTTCTTTTTGCATTATTTTAATCCCAGGTGTCATCTCTGTGGTGGGCGGTGACCAGGTAACATTTAGACCTAGGCAGTCTGCATCACACGAAGCTTGGTCCCATCTGGTGTCTGACTTGGAAACCTCATTTCCCAGTGATACAGTTCATGATCATGAAAGTGTCTGGAGGATGCAATTTTTTTTAGAACCCTTGAAACTTATTGCAGTCATTTGACTGATTCACCAATACCATAAAAATAAACATTTCCATAACAGACTTACTAACCTTTTGTTTAAGTTCAGTCATGGAGAATAATTATTCTTGATGTGTTTGCAGAGTTTTCCTGTGATATGCACTTCTTTTTTTTTTTTAAACCTCAGACTGCCTCTTCCTGACCAACCAGCCTCAGGAGGCCAGGAGTCACCAGCAGAATGATATAGGGGACACACCAAGCAGCAGTGGCTGCTGCTGCATCCTTTATCATCCAGGACAGGCAAAGTCAGGACCAGAATCTGCCTCCCAACTGTTTCTTCTCATCTTTTCCCACTAGGATGGTTATGTGCTCTCCAGGCACTATTGATTTTTGTTTTTGAATGCTAGCCATATTGTTTACTGTTTGTCCATTTAGTACACCTCTCTGTGCATTC
>RJWM01003315.1:0-115032 GCA_004363535.1 Dasyprocta punctata | reverse complement strand
GTGTATATAACATTTGAAAAGTGCTGTGTCAAAGAAAAAAGTTCTGAGTATAAAAAAATTCTGATTAATAGTAGCTACTATTTTCTGAGTGTTCATTATATTGTAGGTGTTTTACATGAGAAGCACTTAAACACATATTAACTCATTTGAATAAGGATTAGAGGAAGGCCTTAACAGATGACTAAACCAAGGACACGTTGAGGAAAAAATCATGCCAGAAAAAGATAAATTTAAAAACATGGAGGTAAGTATATGCAATAATGTTTGGAAAATGAAAGAGAAAAAGGGTATAGACTCTTTGGGACAAAATGCCAGGAAATACACTGAAAAATTTGAAGCCAAATTATAGATGTTAATACTAAGCAAAGTATGGACTTACGCCATCTGTCCAATGGTGACACTAAGACAAATTAGAGCAAGGAGCAGCAACATTGAACAACAGGTCTATAAAGTGTTTTGTCAGGGACACATGTATGTAAGTCAGATACTCAGAAGTAAAATTAGGATTCATAAAGAACCACTATATTTCATTTCTAAAGCATGTGAAGCTACCCATGAGTTTTCTTCAAAATCTTCAGAATGTTCTATTTAGCACTCTAATGAAGCCTAGTTTTCCTTAAACCCTAATGGCCAATATACCACAAATACTAGTTTTTCTATGCAATGTCATTTTATCAAAATACAGTATTAGCCGGGTTTATTTATTTTTTCTTTAAACTATAAACATTTGAAGACATTTTCTTTGTTAAATATTTTGGGAATAATAATTCACTTTACACACCATCAGAGAAGTATAGCCAGTGAAATGAATGGAGGACACACCAACTCAGGAAAGATGGGCAGTCCACTGTGGGCGGTCAATGAACAGCAAGAGACAGAAAGGCTGGAGAGGGAGACCACGCAGTGGTGCATTTCATTCAAAGTGTGGTAGATGTCTGTAATGACAAATGTCGACAGACCATGCTTGAAAATGCAAAGCACTTAGTGTCTTGGCAGTAGAGGAGAGCTGGTGTGTTGGACATGTAGTAGGAGAAAACATCTTTTATTTTTCTAAATCCTTACCTGGTGCCCCTGTACTAATGAGAGAAAAGCACACTCATTTATTATGTCTGTTTTATTGACATGGGAGCCATCATTAAGAAATGACAATGTGAAGAAAGAGTATGCTAGATTTCACGAGCAGTAGTTATGAGAAAATGTCATAGGAAAAAAAAAGTACGAGGCATGAGTGGAAAATTTAGCAAGGCCTGTTCATTCGAATTCTTCTGAGACAAGCACTGAGCATCTCCCACTTGAGGGCAGGCCTTATGACCAGTTTAAGAGGAAAATCAGAAAGTCTTTCCTGAACTTTGTTTTTCAAATTATTTCAGTTAAAAATACACCAAGGTGCCATGTCTTGAGGAAGTATGTCCTGAGCCCCAACCTCTACCAACCCTGGAAGAGAAACTAACAAAGGCAAAAAGATGCCAAAACAGGCAACCAAGAGCAAGGACAAGAAACAAAACAATAAACAGTCTAAGTAATAAAGATGTAGAACACAAAAGATCTGGGGCTTTAAATCCAGGAAAGACTAACAGCCCAGGTGACCATTTTTATCTGCAGACTGCAGGATAGAATAAACATTTTACTTTCTTTTTTGCTCAGAACAAACACTGAGGAACAAGATTAGTTCTTTGGCAGTGACGACCTTACTGGGATGATAAAACAGTTGAAATATCTTTAGAGTTCAGGGAGGGAAATTTTCCTCCTAGCAATACAGTCTCAATCCAGAAAGTATAATCATTAGCAAAAGCAGTGGTAAAATGTTTTAAATTCTATCCTCAACCACTATGCTCCCTGTATTAGTCTGTTTTGCGTTACTATAACAAAATATCTGTTATTCTATACTCTCCTATATGTTTCACCTTCCCTATTCACACAAATCCCCAAGCAGATTTCTCTCCCTTTCCCCTTTTTGTCTTGCTATCATTCATTCAGGTTCTGAATCTGTATAATGGGATGAGTTTGACTACATGTTGCCAGAGTTAGAGATGAATTGTATTTTCGAAGGGTTACTCTATGCTTCCCTTTGTGGTAGACAAGAAGTCCATGTAGCTTTTGGGTCAGCCTGACATGTCTAGCAGGTGGAAATAGCATTTCCTGAATAGAGAGGGAAAAAAGAAATGAGGCAATACATAATGAGAGGGAAGTATTGAGGAATGACCAACAGAGCATATGTAACTTTACATACTTTCTTTGAAGGGTAAACTTCAGACAAGGTAGAAGTAAAAATATTTTAAAGATTTAAGGGGTATAATTGTTATGATTTCATAAATAAATGTTTAAAATTTATGTTTGGTTGCCAGATTGTGTTTCTTTAAATATAAATTGTAATTGAACCATCGATTATACGTCTATGAAAACTAACCTTATATCCTTAAATTTCTGCTCAACCATATAAACAGCATATATACAAGAGATTTAGAGAGGGTTCAAAAGAAAATTAAAGTGATAAAAAAAGTTGCTAAGTTATGAGTAGGAAGGTTAATGGTAGGAGTGCTGTTTAGCTACAGAAGATGGAGATTAGAGTATGGGAAGGAAAAAGAGCTTCTTGTAAATCCCCAGTCACTGAACGCCCACAGCCTTACGCTTTTTCCATTTGTCAAGCAAGGGTCGCAAACATCAACTCTATATGAAATCAGGACAATTTTGAAAATGAGTTGTAGTTCTTCAGCCTTGTAAAATAGTGTGCCGGCTACCCTCACCCTACCAGCTCCACCTTCTAGCTGGCCTCACTTTCTCAGTTTAGCCTCAGGCAATGGCTTTTTCTTAACTGACCACACTCTTCCATTTCCAGGAATTTAGCTCTTAACTATTTTTCAGAAAGAGGCAAGGAAATGACCTTCCTATGACCTGTAACGGAGTATAATGCTGGAGGAGGCAAAAAAAGAGAATAAAGAAGCATTTTGGGATTGTAAGGGAACTGCTATAAAGGAGTACAAACAACATACACATACTTTCTTTTCCTTGGGACAAATTAGAGCGATTGGGGGAGAAAGGACAGGAGGGTAAAATGTCACCAATGTTCTTATAGTCACTGAGCTTCTAAACAATCATCTATTTCCAGGAAGCATTCACTATCTAACGTGTTCATGTAGGATATCGGCAAAAACAAATTATTTCTCAGGAAAAAAACACCCTTCTCATGAACTTAAAAAGAAAATTCGTTATGTGTTCAATTTAAACTTTATTTTGGTTGTACTTCAAGCCAAATCTACACTGGAGAAATATTCCTGAGATCAGGCCAATTTAATAATTTAATCCAGAAAACTAATATCATATGCAATTTCTAGATTTTTGGCTTCCTTTCACTTCTGCATCTCATGCTATTTTTTCTGATGCTTCTCATGGGACTTCAGATGGTTCATAGACTAAAGGACAAAGGAAATACTAATTTTGTCACACGGTACCATTGGATTAGATATTTGTGATATCAGTCTTATCCTGTGTGAAAGTAAAGGTGACCAAGTGTCTAAATGTTAGTTACTCTAATTATTTTTTATTTGTTCAGTAGATGCTACATCCAATTATAGTATACATTATAATATTTATTATAGATATAATTTTTTTATATATAATAAATACTATACACACACACACACACACAATGGGAAGCAGTTCTAGTTGATTTAAGAATTCACATTCCAGAAAGGTTAAAAACACACTGCCAGTATCTACTTACCCACCATAGATTCACATGAAAGTCATTCATTGGACCTAGTTCTGGTAATGATTACAGAAACAAGTAGCAGTTGCCTTCTGACCCTCACACACTTTATCCAATATTTTTTTCTGCCTCCTCAGATGTGTGAAAAATATCTATAACCAGATATAGTTGCCAACATCTTGCTTCTGTGATCTGTTCTCTCCAACTAGGACTCACTTCCTGTTTCCATCACTTGCCAGTTAAGTCATGAAATCATGATCTCATCAGTGGATTAATGTACTTGATGAATTGGTCTCTCTTGACCCTGCCTCTCAATATCACTGCACTGGTGATCAAGCCCTGAACACCCCAGTCTCTCTGGGAGATACTTCATATTTAAACCTTCAAATTAATGTAGATTCAATATAAGCATTTTATGCTTTTTTCCCCCATAAATTATTATTATAAAAGTTCTCTTAGGTCTTAGGTCCAGTGGGCAGATTTCCAACTGCTATCTACCATACTTCTGGCTGTTGCAGAACTTATCTCAAGACTGGGTCCTTTTATTTCACTGGACCTCCAGGCTCAAATGTTCTGGTTTTACTCCTGCAAAGTTAAAAAAAAAAAAAGAAAAGAAAAGAAAACATATTACATATATAGCATCTCAAAGTTGTGGTAAACTGAAATGTATGTAATTCATTAAGAAAGTATTGCATTAAAAGTTTCACTGCTAAAGTTATATAACTGCAAAGTATCAGAATATAGTACTGACAGGGCCTCCGTCAATTTGATAAATTTCAATCAAAAGAGCCTACATGTACGATTGACCTTATACATAATAACAATGATCAACACTTATACAATGTTTCTAAAATATAGACATATTTCAAAAACCTTAGGGGAAGATAAAATATTTGATTCGTGACACCTATTCCATTTTTGCTCTTCAAATTTGGAATTTTTCACAACCCCATCTAAAGACTTTTCAAATTCCTCAGCAATTTAAATTTACATCCTCTCTAGAATTCAGAAATTGTATTATCATAAAGTTACAGTAGTTCTAGTAACTGTTTTTCACTTGAAAGTTGAAAATAAATAAGCCCACTAAATAACCAAACCATGGAAAGTTTATCACACAAACCAAAATTGGTTTATGTATTGTAGAGGAAAACAAAGAATTTCACACTCCAGAACCTCCCACTACAACTTCCACTCATGAACACATCTATCACCAAACAAGTCTTCTATACAGGAACTCCCCCAAAAAGTGTGCTACAGTCTCCCAAATAGAAGTTTTTGTTCTCCCAACCCTAACCTAACTACTATGCAGCATGAACTGGCTGCATGAACTTATTTTATATTCAAATGTGATCATTGCTTGGCAAAATTCTTTTTTAGAAGCAAAGTTCCTGTTTTTGGCTCAAAGTAGGGTTTAAAAAACTAATCACTAGAAATGTACACAGTTTCTGTTACATTTCTCCAGCTTATTTGCTATCAATGACAAGCACCAAAATCTACAAAAACAAAGATAAACATGAAAAACAAAACAAAACAGTCATTTGAAAAACTGTGTCTAATATGGAAGAAAAGAAGCATTTGGCAGACAGTGTTAGTAACTTCCTTCTAGAGGGGTGTTTTGTCTACCAAGATGATTCCCTCTATTTTCCTCCTTTTATTTAGTTATTTTGTATTTTTTTATTTTAAAACAGCAAAAGAGAAAAAAATACAGAAATAACACAGAATTTCAAAAAAAAGTAGGAAATCAACACTAATTAATATATTGCATATTGTTATCTTAGAAGCTGTTGTTCAGGTCCAGAAAGGGGATGAAAATAAAATATACTTAATTTAACACAGAAGACTAGGGAAGAAGGATATGACTGATAAATACTGGGAAACTTCCCACTTACTTTAAAAATAAATTCTCAGTTCATTAGACAAGGACTAGTGTTTCAATTGAAACATCTTACTAGGTTTAAGTAACTCACCTAGAATAATTCTTATTTAAAATATTAAAGAGTGGTATGTTGATTTCACCGAGGGGACTCTGCAGTTCTTAGTTTTCCTGAAACTGTTTTTTAGCTTCTCTTTGTAGTACAAATTATGAGAAAATCTCTAGCATAAGAAAGTATGAGGACACGTTAAAGTTTATCTCGAAAGCTGGGATAGAAATTTAAATTAACAGTAATGATAAGACTATTTCTGGGGACTTCCATAATTCTATGTATGGACCACAGCCTTCAGTTTACATCGACTCTTGTAACAGTAACAATCTATTTTTTATCAGTGCTTATCATGTGCAAACACTTCATCTCATCTCATTTGATACCAACAGCAATGCAAGGAAGATATTACTGTTGCTACTTTATAGACAAAGGAGGCACAGACTCGAGAAAATTCAGCTGTATTCTGTCAGGAGCCAACCCAGGGTATGACCAAGGCCTTGAGATTCAGAAACCTGTGCTCTTTACACTACATTTGAGAGAAAACTAGTTTCTTCAGTATTAAATACATGTCAGGTAAGATTTATATTAAATACACGCACAAGAAAAGCAAAGTAGGGAATGAGACACTGATAAATGCATTAAATAAATACCTGTGAAGAACAAAATGAAAAGCCTTATACAAAAATCAATTACTGAAGCTAAAGAATAATAATCCAGTACCTACAAATGGGAATGTAGTCTGTTATCCAAATATTAATAGCTACTACAAATGTTTAATTTTAAATGTACAATTTCTTTAAGATTAAACAAAAAGTGAAAATTACATCCTCTTTCACTAAATGCTTGCTCTTAAAAAAGAACCAATCTTTTTTTAAATGTATCTGACACCAGATCTATTTTGATAAGAAACTATATCTAAAACCGGAATCATTGTACACTTTTTGTGTTAGTCAGCATTCCATCAATGTGAAATCCCAGAGATAATCAGCTTGTAGGGAGAAACGATGTACTGAAGTTCAAGGTTTCAGAGGTTACAGTCCACAGTGGCTTGACTGAGTTGCTTTGGGGTCTGAGTTGAGGCAGTAACATCATGGTGGAACTGTGTGGCGAAGGAAACTGCTCACCATAGAGAAACAGAGGAGCAGCAGCCAGGGCACTGTCCCCTCAAGGTGAGGCCCCAGTGAACTTTCTCCCACTAGGCCCCATCTTCTCAAAGTTCTGCCACTTCCCGGTAGCACTCTAAAGGCCCCCAAGCCTCATGACTTTTGTGGGCCATCTAATAACTCAATCAAAACATTGAGTTTTCCTTTATTTTAAAAATGTACATAATAAATACGTAGCTAAATAACAGTTATACACAACAAATATTGTAAAAAAGGATTTTAAAAATCATCCTGAAGCCCCAAGTAAAAGTGGTTGGTTATGTATCTAACTGCATAGGTATTCAACTGCAGCAAAATAAAATTCATGGGAATTTATCCTTAAATGAAGAGAACTCGCAGTACATGTTTAAAAGCTGTCACCTTACTGAATACTTTGTAGCAAACCATATAACTTACACACTTAATTATGGCAATGTATTTTCTAGAGAAGTTACCTTTTTTTTCTTTACACAATTTTTTTTTTTTTATTTAAGGGAAAAAAGACACAGGAAAGAAAAACAAAAAGCAAAAGAGACAAACAAACAACAACAAATCCAACACAATAACATTATAGGCCTAAAAAACAAGATGACGGGAATTTGACAATGGTTGTAATATTCCATATCGTTACCTTCAAAAGAGTTTAGATTAATAGATATAGACATGTAAAATTGATCTAATCATGAGGATTACTTGTTCTTTTTCAAAAATACATTTAGTAGTATAGTCATTTTAGCTATCTTATGTATACATATATACAAATTTATGTCTTTTTCCTTTTCCTTTCCTCCTTTCCCCTCTCCCAATTACTTTTCCTCTTTAAGCAGTTTCTTACCCTTACACAGTATTTATTGCAGATTTTGGATCATATATACTTTTTCAGTTTCCTACACTAGGGAGACAATATGGTATTTGCACGAGTTTGATTTATTTCACTTATGAGTATGGTCTCAAGTCATGTTCATTTACTTATAAATGTCTCAATGCAATCTTTCATCATAGCTGAGTAGTACTCCATTGCATAAAAATACATCTTTTTTAGCCATTCCTTGGGTTGTTTCCAAGATTTGGCTATTACAAATTGTGTTGCTATAAACATGGGTCCACATATATCACTGTGGTATGATGTTTTCAATTCTTCTTAGCGGCATAGCGGGGTCAAATGGAATCCCTAATTCTAGCTTCTTGAGGAATCTCCACACTGATTTCCACAGTGCTTGCACCAGCCTACACTCCCACCAACAGTGCAGGAGGGTTCCTTTTTCCCCAGAGCCTCTCCACCATGTTATTGGTTGATTTCTTATCTTGGCCATTCTCTTTGGGTTGAGATGGAATCTCAGTGTTTTAATTTGCATTTCCCGAATGACCATTGATGTTGAACATTTTTTCACATATTTATTTGCCATTTGTATTGTATTTCTTCCTGAGAAGTGTGTATTTATCTCAGATGCCATTTTTGGATTGGGTCCTTGAATTTTAGGGGCCTGATTTTTAAAAAAATTTTATATGTTTTAGATAGAAGTTGTTGTCTGAGGGACAACAGTTGGCTAAGATATTTTCTGAATTCGTAGGTTTTCTTTTCACTCTGTTGGAGATTTCCTTTGACATGCAGAAACTTTTTAATAAGATGAGATCCCAGTTGTTGATTCTGGGAAGTATTTCCCGTGCAGTTTGATTTTTGTTCATGAACCCTCTGCCTATTCCTATGTTGTCAAGATTTTTACTTACTTTTTCTTACAGCAAATTTAGTGTCTGTTTTAATATTCAGATCTTTGATCCATTTTGACTTTAGTTTAGTGTATGGTGATAGACATGGATCTAGTTTTAGTTTATGACATATGGAAAGCCAGTTTTTCCAGCACCACTTAATAAAGAGGCTATCTTTCTTCCAGTGTATATGTTAGGACACTTTGTCAAAGATGAGGTGGCTGAGTAGGGCATACTGTAGTTGTGGCTGTATCTTTTAATCTATTTGAGAAGTTACCCTTTAAAGAACAGAATAAATTCATAAAAATCTGAACAGTAATTGACCAATCCACTTTATGTACTCAGTGAAATCAAAGAAAGTTACTTGGGGCTCCACTAGTAAACTATTTTTTAAATAGGTATGTAGTGGGTGAAAATGAAAACTTGTATTTAAGTACTTCCTTGCAGTTTTGAGGATAATCGTTTTTCTGAGACTAACGTAATATTCACAGAAAGAACAAAGAGTATGTTTGTACTACAATTTCTAAAACTAGATATTTAATTATTTCATTTAATTTATAGGCTTATAAAACATTTTTTCCTTCAAAAGAGCAGAGTGTGAGGCTTTAATTTCTGTGTGTGTACTGAGTTGTCTTACTGAAACTTTTCTGGAACTGGTGAACAAACATATTTTAGACTCAGCTGAGAGATTTTATCAGTACACTTAAAGGTAGCAGGGGGCATAATTAGGTATGCCCACCATCTGGATAGCCCTCCAGGTGCAAGAGACATTAGCTTTATTTAATATTACCACAACATTAATTTTACTCCATTAATTTATGTCATTTATCTTTTATTTCAAACTGAATTTGCCAGAAGTAAAACACTGGACATAGCAACTCAATTCTGACTTTAGTAAAATCATTATACTATGAACAAATTCTTAATTTCTGTTGCTAAATACACACTCATGAACAAGAATTAACAAGAAATTTTTCATATTTTAAGAAAAGGAAGCCTGCAAACATAACTGTCCTCATTTTGATGTAATAATTTTTCCAAAGAGGGAGCATATCATAAGATCATCATGTTTGTTGACCCAGGCAAGGCATTAGAAAATACAGCATCACATAAGGATAAAATAAATACCTTCTGTTCTTTTCAGTTCAGTTCAGGAAAGTCTCCATGAAGTTGCTGACACCATGCTAACATTTGCAATTATCCCCTTCTACCAGAGACTAGGCCTGAGATTATGATCACTGATAGACAACACTATTTTGGTAGAATTTTTTGAGCTCTGCTTTTCCTCATAGTTATTTTGTATTCATTGCAAATAATATTGGTTTTCTATGAAAGGTAGTGAGATACAATTTAAGAACATTTGTGTTAAAAATATTTGAAGAAAAATATTTACTAGTTAATAGTACAGTTATAAGAAGACATGGGAACCATCACGAAAGTTATAACCAAACAAATATAAATTTTGGAAAGTTTGGTACAAGTTGATTTGCATCCAACTTTAGAGGAAAAAGACACAACTGCACAAAAATAAAAATTGACTATTTACAGAAAATATTAATTTATAACACAATGTCTTCTAGAATAATATAAATACAAGTATTTCTTGACATCTTATTCTGTGCATGGTGTTAACAGTTTACATAGTTACTTCCCAATCAAAGTAAATTTGCAAGTTTTACTGAAAGCAATAAAGTATTTTAGGTGAAGTTCCGAGGAATGAAACTTTGAATACCCAGTATTTCAAGGCAGACTCATAAAAAAACATAATTTTTAGAAGACATAATGTTCTCTGAGGGTAACTTGTTTCTCAATTAGTCATGTCACGAGGAGGAGGGGAGGGGAAGGAAAGGATCATGAAATATTCACAACTGGCAATTATCTCACAAAATGTCCAAAGTTAAGAGAACAAGGTGCAGCTTGTGATAAAGGCAATCTTTGGATGGTGTCATATTTTCAAAAATTTCAAGAAATATCTTCAGTGGGACAATTCTGAGATCATTATCATAAGTTTGCCTCCTTCTTCACACAACTATTTTTAGGGCCTATTATAGAACTTTCCACACTTAACTAACAAACTGATTAGATAAATAATTTTTTTTCCTATGGCTTCATTTAAATGGACAATACAGAAGAGTTCTACTTTGAAAGAAACAAAACTGCAAAAATTACTTTAAAAATACAAAAATCAGTTTAAGAACATCTCTTTTCTCTAGTTTCCATCCTATTCAGAAATACTCTTAGGTGTCAAAGGGTAATACAAGACAATCCTGCTTTACCAACAGTTCCCTTTGGAAGGGGATAAAATTAAACATTGATTCCTAGGAAACAAAGTTGAGGGCACAAATCAAACGCATTCTGGAATATCTGCCATGGACATGAAACAACAGGGCTGCTGCAAGCAGGTGACGATATTTCTGACATTTCCACACCTGAGAAAGTGTATTCATTCTCATGTCCCTGCAGGTATCCTTTCCAATTCTCTGTTCACTCTGAGATCTGAAGAGGAGTGTGAAATCACTGCCTGGCCGTTTGTCAGACAACTGGTGACCCATTCTAAGGAGACTTAGTACCCTGTGTCTCAGAGCAGGAAAGAACCCCTTTTCTTCTTCATGCCCAGCAAAATCATTGCCAAAATTCTTAAAACAAACAAACAAACAAACAAAAAAACCTTCCCTCGGTTTTCTTGTCTTCTTCACCTTCATGATTCTTAATCTTTTTCTGCTTATCACTGTTCTAATGTATGGATTCTGCTGCCTTTTTTGCCTCCTTTCTACCTTCATTGCTATGAATCAGTCACTCTGAAAAGAAATAATTTATTATTGCTATTATTATCTCTCTGGAGTGCTGAAGAACATAACCAGAAATCTGTGGTACTCTCCAGTTTGATTTAATCAAATAAAACAACTATACAGATCCATTATGGGCAATCTGCTGTTTTGGGTTGTACATGTCATTAACACCAGATAATGTTAAAGTCTATTTAAACTCTTTGCTCAAGCACCTTTTCCTTCACCACAGAAAACTCTTATATTTCCAGAAAATAATACAGGAAGCATAAGCCATTCTCTCCAATGCTGATAAATCTATAGTTTTTTTTTTTTTTCTAAAGTCTGTCTTCTTTTCTTCCTCTTTTCTTTCCCTCTTCTGTTTCATGTGCTTTGACTTTTTAAATTAATAGCAATGAACTCTTCTTAGCCAGGATAAGGGGAGTAACTCAAGATACAGTATTAGTTTCTCAGCATTCTGTAACAAAGTGGCACAAATGGGCTGCATAAAACAATGGAAACTTACTCTCCTACTTCTGGAGGTATGAAATTTGAAATGCAGGCATCAGCAAGGCCAAAGTCCCTCTGAAGACTTCAAGAAAAATCCTTGCCTCTCCAGCTTTTAGGATCCTAGGAGTCTTTAGCTTGTTTCTTTGCTTCCCTCTTCATGTGGCCTTCACTTACGTCTCTGTGTTTGCAGAGTCTTCTTAAAAGGAAACCCCTTAATCCAGTATGACTTTAAGTAATTATATCTACAAAGATTATTTCCAAAGATCACATTCTGAGATTCCATATCAACATGGATTTGAAGAGACACTGTTTAAGCTAGGACAGATACCCACAAAACTGTTCTCTTTGAGGATACTCCCCCATATTTACTCAAATTTTAATGTTACTGGTTGACTTTCTCCCATCCAATATTGATATATAGTATTATCTACCAGTATTAAAAATCTTTGCTAGTTCAAACTTGCAAATGAGGTTGGTTCAGTTTCCAGGGCTTACTGTGAAAGCATGCTGGTATAAGAGGACCAGAAAGTAGTATGTGTACTGGGATAGGAAAGTGAATTTTGTTGTAGTAAGCACCTCAATTAACATGATGGCCTAAACACCTCCTGAATCGCTGCTGCAATATGCATTTTTTCATTCAATATAAACTACAGTCACAGAATGCTTATATTCATATACAAGAAATATTTTCTTACATTTTAGAATTAAATAGAAGCTTACTGATCAAATAATCTATTATTTAACACCTGAAACAAGTCAGAGGAAATTGATACACTCACTGGTTAATTTGGGGCAGAACTAATAGAACAAAAGCTCCCATATTGTTTGCTCAGTGTTCAAATTTGACTTTTCATGCTTATTGGAATAAATTTCATCGTTATATTTCCACCTGAATACACTTTAGCTCTTTACTAACCTAAGAACAACTGTTAATATCACTACACTAAAAGCACCCTAGAAAAATATACATAGGCAGGTTACTTGCCTTCTCCATAATGTCATCTTCCTCTGCTCTATGAGGAGTCTATGAACTTTTAGTATTAGAAATACTGTCAAGGTAAAAAACATTGTTTTTCATAGCAACGCCTAATGTTTCTCTAAATGCATGCATGGATAGTACAGATACAGGCAGATATGACAAAAACCAATTTTAAGTAGTGAGTGTTGAATAATGAAGTTTTTCCCCTAACAAAAGTAAAAGCCTTCATTTTTGTTTGTGCACCACTGAACCTGAGACAGGAAATAGGGTGTGGCCTAGACTGGCTGTGAAGAGAGGCATGGCAGGTTCCCAGAAACTACACAGCACCGCCTCTCAGGACTTCTTGTGTAAAGTTCTTGCAAGTTCTGGTGCAATGTGAATGGCATAAAAGAATACAGACACCATGAAGAGCTTTTGTACCTCTTCCCAATAATGCGTTCTGTGTCTCTCAGGGGGCACTTTTATTTTTGCTTTCAACTTTTTCGCTCTTTTGTTTCACAGAGCCAGTTTCTTCCTCACCCTCTACTTTCACTTTTCTAATAAATTTTGTCATTGTTTCTACTGGTTTTATTCAGTTTTTTGTATCAGATGAGGACCTAAAAACTATTTGGCAAGCTATTTCTAAAAGGAGCTACCCAATCACAAACCTTATTTATTTACTTTAATTCTGCACTTACAAAAAAATGTTGTAATAAAATAACTGTACACTACTTGTTATAAATATAGATATTTAATTTTATATATTCTAATGTAGGAGACTCATGTTCTAAAATGGGAATGATCACATGATAATTGCTTTCCAGTTGTCTCAATAAACAGTTCCATCTGTTTCTTTTACACTATTGTATTATAAAATGTTAATATAAAACAATGAAGTTATGTTAAGTCCCTTAATTTTCTACCAATTTATTAATGGCATTGAACCAAAATAATTACTGACACATTGCTTTTATCTCTCTCTCTCTTTTTTTTTTTTTGGTACTGGGGATCGAACTCATGACCTCATGCTTGCCAGACAGGCACTTGTGCCGCTGAGTTATATCCCTGGCCCTGCTTTTTTCTTTGTCATTAAGATTAAAACTAACTGTAAACCAACTGCACAGTGCACTAAGACATTTTCAGTTTTGCATCAACTGTTAAAACCAACTTTAAAAGATTCTCAGACCTTATATTCCTCTATGGTTAGCTTGGTTGCTGTCAACATAGGGTAGTATTATCATTTTACTACAGCAACATAAGAATATTTTATAATAGGTGAGAATATGAAAATGAACACTGACAATGTACATTAAATATGATTTTAAAAAACCTAGGAACACTGTTTCATGTATTTTCTATTTACTTAATTATAGAAAATAATTTTAGCAGGAAAAATATACTAGAGGTGGAGAGATATAATTTTTTACAATATTCAAACTATTAAAATATTGAGAGGACTTATTAAGATTTTCAATAATTTTTTTAGTTTGGTGTGGGGACAGGAAATGAACTGCCAATCTGAGGGATTTTTATAAAACTCCACAAGATTTTTTTCCTTAGTGTGCATTATTTTTCACCCTAATTTACTGAAACCATTTCCTAAACGATTAGTTTTAGAATTATTTTTCTTTCTCTTTTAATAAGATTTCCTTATTCTTTAATAATTTTTGTTCATGTGACAAAACTTTAGATAGCCTCAAAAGAGAAACTGGATGTATTTGTAAATTGTCTCTTCTCTGTGTGTTGCAAAAGGAAAAATGATATTAGGTCATCAGTAAAAATAATCATTCTTATATGAGAAGAACAAACTTAAACATTATTTTTCACCATAATTTTAAAGACTCCATCAACACAGCATAAGAAAAGTCATGTATAAGATCATTCCAATTGCTTGATAGTATGCAAGGGAAGCAAAGGTTGAGTTGGTTCAACTCTGGCTGCCAATTCAGGACAGAACCATCAAAGTGACAGTGCCCTTTGTTCGCTTAAGGATAGCAACAGCTTCTTCGTGGGTTACCCCTTCCAGACTTTGTCCGTTGACGGCAATGATTTGATCACCTCTTTTAAGGCGCCCATCTTCTGATGCTGCTCCCTGCAATTATAAAGTGGGGTAGTTTACTTCTCAAAGAATGCAGTTTCACAGCTATACCACAGAAAAAAAGTTCTAAATAAGAATGTAAATTGCTCTGAATAGACCCACACATTGCTCCCTGAGCTCTACAGGTTCTCTACAGCCAATCAAGCAATGCTGAACATACACAAAAGAGCCTTTTTCCTAAATGGTTTTAGCACTAAAATTTCAGTTTCAGAGAAAAGCTAGGAGTCAATAGATCAGATGATTTTTTGGCTGTTCAGTACAGCAGTTAGTTGAAACTCTAATAAAGTATATTTTGAAATTTGCCTAGTAGAAATGATTTCACAGAATGCAGGATTTTCTATCCTGTAAAGAAAACCAAAGATTAGGTAGGAACAAAACCAGTTTCCCAGGGCAAGGGCAAGAAGACTACAAAACACAAAGTTTTACAGAAATTTAAAGTCCACATGACGGTCAACCCAAGCTGTTGTACTTGCCAAATAGTATGAGGTACTGGATTCTACACCCAGCACTGCAAAATACACACACACACACACACACACACACACACACACACACACACACACTGGCTTTGAAAAGGCTAGTCAAGCTGCCTTGGTTCTTACTTCCAAAGGATAGATTCTTCACATTCCTATGCCTAACTGATTATGATTAAATACAGACATTGCTGTTTGAAAAAGAACTCTGTCTTAAGGCATACTTATAGAAAGCAATTACACAATTAAATATAAGACAAAAAATATGGAAAAGTTAATGAGGAATCCATAATGATGAAATTCTTAAAATACGTTTTAACTAGCATGCTTTAAATAAACTGTTCTCAGGCTGAGGAACAGGACTGCAAGATCCTTTTATTCGCTGGCAAATGCCACTTGTATTTTTGAACACACCATTTTTTAAAAATGTCATAAATTATGCCTAAAGCTAGCTTGCTGTAGGTACAGCACTTCAAACTTCTTAAAATAGTAATATTTTCCAAAACAATAGAATGAAACCTTCAAAAATTAAAGGATGAAGACACTAATATAAAGCCTCTGTATCAAATCTTTAAATAGACTTGCCATAAATTTTGTTCCTTTCCACTGCAAAATTTTGAGATTCTAGATTTTCTCCTGCAGGGAATTTTATTCAGTTTTGTACTTCTGAAAATGTCTTAGCAACATAATAGCAATCATAATATAGGCTTAGAACATTTTAATAGTTTCATCAAACCAATATCTTAATTCATATTCTAAATATTTTTATTATTTAATCATATACAAATGTTTTTCTTTTTTAAGATATTAAGTCCTTGATTACAAACAGCTCATTTGCTGTGGGAATACGACTACGGGATACTCTTCAGATTTTTCTTTAGTAGTTTTTGTTTTATTCAATTAAATTAAACTCATAAAATAAGTGCCCTAGAGCCAGGGACTTAGCTCAGTGGCATAAATGCCTGCCTGGCAAGCACAAGGTCATGAGTTCGATCCCTGGTACCAAAAGAAAAAAAAAATGCCCTACTAGTTAATCTGCAGTTACATTTTATGTGTTTTTCTGTACCAATTTTGTATTTCACAACAAAATGCAAAGAAAAAGAAATGTTAGTGCTCTACAGCACATATATTTAAAAAGTCCTATTTTCAAATCATGCAACTTGTTTTCAAAGGAAAAAAAATAGGTTTTATTAACAGAAGTTTATTCATTTATGAATGTTACTAAAAGTTTCTGTAGAGTTTCAATTTGAGCTTGTTTTCCTTTAAATACAACTAAAGTTCAAATTAGACAAAAAATATTTAATGACCTATTCCTGTAGGGAGTTTACAAAGAAAATTATCAACTGTTAACCATTTGGCATTACCTCAGGCCATAAACTAATAAGCCAACTGCTGATCACTGTTAATGAATGTTTAGTAGGAAAGAGAATGGTTAAACTTTTCAGTTTTACCTTTGCAAACACTGTTTTAACATAAATGGGTAAGTCTCCATGAGGGCTGCCATATCCTCCTACTATACTGAAGCCTAACCCATCTGGTCCTCGTTCTAGTGTAATAGACTTACATTGAGGAGGTCTACAGTAAAGGGAAAGAAACAAAGAGTTTTGAAATTAGAATGTTACATTTATATTTTCACATATATACTTATATTTTAATTATATTTTTAATAATATATTAATATATATTTGTATATACACATACGAATCCATAATTCATTTGACATCTACAAAAAGCTAGCATAATCCTCTGTGTTACTGACAGGGAGCGTGTTGAGGGTATTTGGGGATACTTAAATTGTCAGTGCATGCTATGCACAGTATTTGTAATTGACATAATCTAATGAAATCCTACTTAATGCCCTAATTCTATGACTCATTTACAGATGCTTTAAACTAATGTGTTCATGGCATGTTCTTTCATGGCACAGAGAAGCAGATTATTTTTTCAGTTCATTTAAAATGAGAAAGCTAAAGTTAAAGGGACTAAAATGGAGTAAGTTGTAAATATGGGTACTCTAAAAGCTCAGATAGAGTCAATTAATTACAAGTCATGTAAACACTACATCAAATTATTTACACCTTCTAAATGCCTCCTTCACTCTCCCTATCTTTTAGTACTATTATTCAGTGTTGTTACCTAATACAGTGAACCATTTTTCAAGCAAAAAGATTATATATAAAATGAGTAGATAAAGGGAAAATTTTCAAAGATATGTTTGACTTGCTCCATGTTACAAAGGGTGGTGATGTTAAGGCTAAAATGTTCTCTCCCAAATCAGAGTTTACAACATGGGAAGGGAAGTGGTATGTGTATCTATCTCAGCTAAAGTAAGACTTACCTGGAAAACTAATTCTAGTATGATTTTAGAAGAGACATTCCCTGTGAGCCTTATTTTCCAGGTAGGTCTTATTTTCAGAGAAACTATCTGTCTATCTGTAGGTCAGTCTATCTGTCTGTCTATCTATCCATGGTTTGTGTATTTCAAAGCACTTCTCCTATTATTTCACCTCTGTGTAGATGCCAAAAATATGGAAAAGAATATGAAATTGTCAGGAAAACTGATTCATGAACAACATGATGTACCAAGCATACTGTATATTCTCACCCTAAATCATCTTGAAATATAGTGCTTGATGTCAGCCCGGTGAAACAAAGACTAGCACTGGTAGGCTCCTGTTGATGACCTGTGACCACACTCACATCTCCTCCAGCAACCACCTGCACACAGAAGGATAAAGGAAAAATGAAAATAAAAACAAAAACAAAAACAAAAACAAAACCTTGTTCATGTGGCTAGGGAGATACCAGGAATTTTTCTTCAAAAAGACCACTTGGATTAAGTGTGTGTTTTATTACCCACTTTATCATTCCTGTGAACACAAAGTACAATAAGAGATATGCAGGCAGGAGGAGAGGGGGAAAGTGAAGTAAAAAGAATTAAGTGCGTTATGTGTATGTACCAACTCCCCAAAATGAATCATTATGTACTGCAAACAGGCACTAAAAAAAGTTTCTTAAAAATTAAAAAATACAACAAGAGTGACAAAAAATCTCACAGGGTCCAGAGGCCACTTAACTGTCCAGATAGTAAAAATGCTAAAATTCAGTTCTGTAATGTTCTTTGATGCTTTAAAATATGATCTCCTGTGCAATTATTTTTTAAATTTTTATCTTTAGAATTACATGTTCGTAGTACACAATGATTATATTCATCATGGGGAGTTGATACATAGTACATTTTAGTTATTTTTTCTTCCCTTTCTCTCCCCTTCATTTTTCTTTCCCTGTATCTCTTGGTCCCCTTCCCTTTTGCAAAAGATCTATCTCCCTATTTCCTATTATTTATCTTTATTTTGCTCTTTATTTATATTTTAGGTTTCTCATAGAAGAGAAACAATGTGATATTTAAGTTTGTGTGTCTGATTTATTTCCTTTAATATTATGGTTCCAATATGCATCTATTTTTCTACAAATGACTCAAATATATCTGTCTTATTGTTGAGTAATCATATTTTCTTTGTTCATTTATCTGCTGGTATACATATAGGTTGCTTTCAAGATTTAGCTATTATGAATTGTTCTGCTACACACATGGATATGTATGAGTAACTGCAATATGATGTTTTTAACTCTTTCTGGAAGATACCAAGAAGGAGAATGGCTGAGTCAAATGGAATTTTCAGTTTTAGTCTTTTGAGGAATCTCCATAATGATTTTCATAGAATTTGTACTATTTACATTTCCACCAACTTTGTATAATGGTTCGTTTTTGTCTGTAGCCTCACCAGTATTTGTTATTATTTGATTTCTCAGTAACAGGCATTCTTTCTGGAGCAAGATGGATCTCGATGTTGCTTTAATGTATGTTTCTCTAATTGCCAGAGATGTTAACTATTTTTTCACCATTTATTGGCAATTTTTCTGAGAAGGGTCTATTTCAGTTGCCCATTTTTGGGGGGTCTTTCATTTTTGGGAGGTCTAACTTTTCTGAATTCTTTATATATTCTAGATTTTAGTCCTTTGTCTGAGGAATTCCTGTGCAATTATTTTTCAAAGATGTTTAGAATACAAGCCTTTTACTCACATCACAAAAAATTCTAGCAAGTAATCAATTACTGCTAAAAGCTTGTACTTTCCCCCCTTGGATATTAAACATGAAACAATAAATTCATCAGGATAAATATTATGAAATATGTTTCACACATATTTTTTGTAGCTCTTAGAATAATCACTGATGTTCCAGGGAGATATTAAATTAAAAAATAGCATGACATTTTATCATTTTTATTGATTTAACATCAAAGATCATGTGTCCTCAAGTTATCCATTTCTGATCATTACGTGGGATGAAAAACCTTACCTGCATTTCAATGGAGCCCGAGGCATTTTTCAGTAAGTTCACTGCTTGAGTGTGAGTCATTCCCTCAGTGGATGTGCCACAGATAGTGACAATCCGATCTCCAACCTGTAAGGCAGAGAAATAGCCACCTGCTTAAGCAATTGTAGAGTGGGACTTTGTAATCAGAACAGTTATTTCTTTCTCTACTTTACAAACACATTGCTACCAACTACTGAAATATAAGGAAGGAAAGTAGTAATTTCAAGCTCCAGAAGCAATCACAAAAAGAAGTTGTACATAATAATTTCTATAGTCATTAAAAGAGGAGAAGGGAGAGGGAGAAAGTCAATTGTTCCTTCACTTCACTTCTCCTGGACAAGGCATTACTTCCCATTAAAATAATAAAATATGGATATCATCTGGGAACCAAAATTTCTCTGAACGTTATCACTGTAATTATTACATGTGACTCCAAGTCAGGCCTGGCAAATGAAGGCCCACAGGCCAAATGTGGCAAACTGCCTATGCTGGCTAATAAAGTCTGTTTGGAAGACAGCCATGCTTATTTGGCTGCTTTCAGAGGGCATAGTGAGCAGTTGCATCAGACTCATGTGACTCACAAAGTATAAAATATTTGCTGTCAGAAAAGTTTGCTGACTCTTGTGAAACATGTACAACCATTTTTTATGTGTTAGCAATAGATTTAGGTATCAAAACAGCCTGAGGGGTTGGGGATGAAACTCAGTGGTAGAGTGCTCGCCTAGAATGCATGAGGCTCTGGGTTTCATCCCCAGTACCACACACACACACAGACACATGCGCACGTGCACACACACACACACACACACACAAACACACACCCCAGAACCATTCCCAACTTGGAGGCTATTTAAATTTGATTATGTTAGAAGGTCTTGTCTGAAGCATGATGTCATAGATATCTTACCTTAGGGGAACTGAATGCTTTTAAAAGAATATTTACATGACTTCAGCATTGGACATCTAACATAAATTTCATCAAGTGTTCTACATTTGGATAATCCCTCAATTTTGAAGCAACTTTTATATAGCTTTAGAATATGGTAAGTGATATTTACATTAAATTTCTGTAGATTTTATACTCAAGTGCAAATGATACTTTTCAATTAATACAGTTAAATCAGCATATAAACCAATAAATCTTATAAAGGAGATGTTTCACTTCATATTAGTGTTCTGAACATGTTTGTTTTAACTTGTTCTATACAGTCTTAAAAATGTAATGAAAATGTTTTAAGAGACAACTGTAAATTTTATCATTTCATTTACTTTTAAATTTGCATTCAGTACCATCATTTTCTTTATTTTAATATTCTTCATGATTTACTTAAAGTTGGTTAGCTAACTTAAAGATATATTTAGAACTCCCTTGTGATACATGGCTAGATTCAAAATTATAGAACACTTTGCTAAAATTTTTAAGGCTACTATTGTTATTAACAAAACTTACTCTGAGTTTTTGGGTTTGAGCTGCAACGCCATTTGGGTGCATCATGGCAATAAATATAGGAACATCACCAAGTGGGCTTCCCATTCCTCCAGCAATACTGATTCCTAGTGAGTCAGTAGGCCCCTGGCATGGAACAGATATAATACTGTGGTCAGTGATATTTTTCATTGATTGTTATTCTCTGGTGCAATATTGTATTGCTGACTCTGATCTTTTAGTTATAAGAGTGGAAACTGCATTATTTTATTTGACACAGATCCTTACTGTGGTTTAGGAAAGTAGGGGTCCAGAAAGCAAAAGAAACCAACATACACTAACTGGAGATTACATAGTGGGACTGGTAAATTCACGAAGTGAGAAGATCACAATTTAAGGATTCAGAAAGAACTATGTTCAAAGCCAGGAATGCAGACCTACAAACACTGTGACCTGGAACAAGACCAGTCTTCTCAATCTCTAGATCTTCCCTTATGAAACAGAGACCAGTGTCTTACAGAGAACTATAGTGAATATGGTAGGGCATTATAATGAGATGTGTGTCTAAAACAGTGTTCACCTTGAAGCAAAGCCTCAATGAATGCAGTGGCTTTTATTTTTTTTCTTGTATGTGGCTGCCAGGGAAATCTTTCAGAAGGACAGAGAAGCATCTACTGAAGAAAATAAGTTACTTATCAGTGTAAGAAGACAGAGGCAGCAAACTGTCTTGTGTGGGGTCTAGCTGATGCTATTTTTGGCAATATAAAATATACAAACAATGATTTTTCAAATGAGAAACTATGACTAAGAAATTAAGCAAAGACTACAGTTACCATTTTTACTGTAAACACCACATATATATATAAGTATATATATGCACACACACATACATATATATAAACAAATAAATTATGTTTCAAACAGATACTATAGAACAGTGACAGAGTTAACAGGAAAACAAATCTGAAGATAAGCAGTTACCTTTTTTATTTCAACTGTTCTTAATCCTTGTATTTCAGATGCTACTGTAAAGTCAAAACAAGATAAAATACAGTCATTAAAGTATTTTTTAAATTCACAAATTTTAGCCAATATATTAAGCTGGATGGGACTAAATGATTATCTTATTGAAAGGGGATACTGATGTATTAGCAGTAGACATGACTAAATCTCTCTCACTTGAGAAAGCTTTATTATTCCAGTTGAAAAAAATGAACATCCCATTTTTTTCTTCTCATTTTAAGCACTGAGTATCTAATTGTATAATCCACTTTTGGGTAAACAACAGAATCTGCTTCGTACAAAAAGATGTGTGCATAGAAAAGGGGCATAAAGTCATGGATGCATTAAACAATCCATGCATGTAAGTGCCTGAATTTCTAGGATACCAGTCACATTACAAACGGAGACTGCCATATGGTTAGTTCATTGAATTTGAAAAACTCTCCACCAATGTATCATGCCAAAAAACTCTTTGCATCACAATTTCATGCAATTAAAACACAGGAGGATCATACTAATTTTCTCTAATTTTTGTATGGAAAAAAGAAGGCTTCACTTAATGGCATCTTTCCATTTATAGGTGGGCATTAAATAGAAGGAATAAAATTAAATACCCGATGTGTACAGTAAGAAAAAAATGATAGTATACTGATGATAACATTTCACATATCTTCTAGGGTAAATATCAAATGAGAAAAGCTGCTATTGATGCAGATTTGTATCATTCATGTTATTTTGTCAACACACACTTTTGTATGTATATTAAGGGATGATATGATCTGGAGAGGAGGAAGAGCTCAGAAGTAAACAGGAACAACCAAAAAACAGTGTTGACAGTTAAAATTCAGACCAGTAAATCCTACTTAAAATGTTGAACCAATCTTACATGCATTCCTCTTTGAGCTATATTCCTGTGACTCAGATGTACTCATTCCAGAAAGTGGAAGAGCAAAAGATGACAGACTGCCTTCACTCACCTATAAATACATGAACATTATTTTAGAAAGTTTTGTTTAACACAATTTGCTGTAAATACCACTAATTACAGAAACCAATTATTTTACTGCATGTAGGGAAAAGTATCATTCAGAAACAGTGGCATTTGGTAATTTGAAGGGCAATTTAAAAAAATAGATTTTTTTTTTCATGGCACCGGAGATCAAACTCACAACCTCGCACCTGCCAGGGAGGTGCTTAAGCCACTGAGCCAAACTCCCGACCCTGGTTTTTTTGAGGCAGGGTCGCACTATGTAGTTCAGGCTGGCCTTGCGCTCACATTGTAGCCCAAGCCGGCCTGGAATTCACAATGCTCTGCCTACCTCAGCCTCCCGAGTGCTGGGATTAAAGGCGTGCGCCACCACGTCAGGCTTCTGTTTTTTTCTTATTAAGAATAATTTACCTGCTACAAATAAATTAAAGCAAAAAGGGTAAAAATACTCATTCCAACTTACCTGAAATTTTAGTGGATTTTCATAATCTTCTTTAGGCTAATCCTCTCTAAATTTAAACATCTGATGCACAAAACTAGGACTTACATACTGTCAAATTAGGGCCAGTTAGCAGGAAAATTATT
Organism: Dasyprocta punctata; assembly: GCA_004363535.1. NCBI lineage: Eukaryota > Metazoa > Chordata > Mammalia > Rodentia > Dasyproctidae > Dasyprocta > Dasyprocta punctata. The sequence continues at coordinate 91,369 of RJWM01003315.1, read as the reverse complement.
GGTGATGATGAAGGAAGTTACTAAATGGTCTATCAGGACAGACTGGTAAATGGGCTGATGTCATCAGAAGACAAGATTGAGGAAAGGGGATTACTAAAATTCTGAACTATTTTGACATACTTTTATAACGGTAGTAAGTATATACAGTTACCTATATAGGATTTTTCAGCTGAACGAGAAATAATGATAGCTATTTCTTGTACAATATTTTAAAAATGTGTCTTCTTGACAGGCTTCATATACATGAAGGTTAATGTTTGAGGTTATAGGAAAAGAAGCTCTTAAGAATGGTGTAAGCTACTCAACAGCCTTGTCTTTTGCCCACTCTCATCCCTTGTTCTTCCTAATCTCCAATTCTGTCCTCAAGTCACTCTGCCATGCTGCCAGAGGACAAAACCTGTGTCCATGATCGTGGACAGACCCACAGGGATGTATGCGCTCCTCAATATGTACTCAGATCCACCCTGATGAATTTCAGAGCTACCCACCTGGCTGCTTTGAGAAGGTCTCCTCTCTGAGTGAAATGGACCAGCTTTGATTCTTCCCACTTCCAGGGTCACTGTGCCTAGGGAACACTGAGGGAGTGGTTGTTTTATAGAACTGTTTAAGTACATTTTATTCATCAGGACTAAGTTTTATAAAACATCTTCCTTTTGGGATGTTCATAGACAACGATACCTCTAATCCTTTGTGGAAAACGACTTTTTATTTAATTTTATTAGCATATGTTTGTGATATAAACTAACTGCATTCATTTTGGAGACTTGGTATAAACACTATTGTATCTTCATCAGTTTAATCCCCTTCCCCCACCAGACTCCTCTCTCTTCATTTCCCATTCTCTAAGTCCCCTTCCTCATTTCCAAAAGGCCAGCCTCCCTGTTTCCTATCATCTCTCCTTTATTTTGCTCTTTATTTATATTTTGGGTTTCTCATATAAGTGAATGACTTTATGGCTAATAATTCACTGTGCATATATATCGTATTTTCTTTATTTGTTCTCTGTTAATGGGCATCTAGGCTGTTGCCATAACTCAGCAATTGTGAATTGTGCTGCTATAAATGCATGTATCATTGTAATATAATTTCTTGGACTCTTTAGGAAGATCTTCAGGAGAAGTATAGGTGGGCCAAATGGAATTTGTATTTTAACTTTTTGAGGAATCTTGATACTGATTTCCAAAGTAGTTGTACTAGTTTATACCCCACCAACAATGTGGAAGCATTCTGTTTTCCCCACGTCTTCATCAGCTTATGTTGTTTTTTTAAGTATTTGATAGCTATTCTTACTAGAGAAAGATGTAATATCAATGTTCTTTTGATCTCCATTTCCATAACAGCCAAAGATTTTGAATTTCTTTTTATGTAGATACTGGTCATTTGTACTTCTTTTGGGAAGTGTCTATTTCAACTGTCCATTTTCTGATTCTTTTGTTTAATGAGGTCTAATTTTTTGAGTTAAAGTTATCTATGCTAGATATTAATGCTATACCAGAAGAGTAGCTGGTAAAAGTTTCCCCCACTCTGTAGGTTGTTTCTTCACTCTGTTGATTATAACCTTTGTTGTGCAAAAGCTTTTTAATATATTCTGATTTGTTGATTCTTTGACTTATCTTGTGCAATTAGGGTTCTGTTCAGAAAATCATTGTACATTCCTGTCAAGTGTTTCACCTACTTTATTTTCCAGCAGATTCAGTATTTCTGTTTTCATAACTAGGTCTCTGATCCAGTTTGATTTGATGTCAGTACAAGGTGAGAGATCTGGGGCTAGATTCATTCTTCCACACCTGGATAATCAGTTTTTCCAGCACCATTTATTAAACAAGTGGGTATCTTTTCTCTAGCATTTAGTTTTAACCCCTTTGTCAAAGGCCAAATGTCTAATGTTGCATCCTGTGTAGCTCTCAAAGTTCCTGGGGGAAAGGATGGTGAAAGGATGAAGAAATAAAGAGACAATATACAGAAAACTGAGTACAGGTGGAGCCCTCTCTCCAGATAGGAGGAAATTAACTTCTCAACTACCACAGTGTGTTTATTTATACATTTAGAAAGTTGATGTCAGATGAAACCCCTCTGCCTAATAACTACCTTGCCTCTCATGCCTCATATTTTTGGGGCTGGAACACCTGTTCACCTGGGGGGCTCCACACCTTCAGGGCATTCCTTGGGGGCTCCATGTTCCTGGCTTGAGCACTAGCCCAGCAGATTTCAACATTTCCCCCTTTTCTGTTTTTGTAGTTGTAATCCATGGATATTCAGTTGAATTTGGAGGAGCTGTGTTTTGAGGACTCTGCAGACAGTTTTCTTCCAAGTGGTTATACTTTTCTGTTGGATGTTCAAGACCAAGTGAGACCTGAATTAATTAATTTTTGGCTATCTATCAAGGCCAATTAAGTCTCCTCAGGAATTACCCTGGAACCATAGCACCTCTTAGTACTTATGGCAGTGTCAGCCATCTGAATGAGTCATGGCCATTGCTTGACCAAGATGCTTTCTGGGAAAGCTTGGGAGATTTTTTTTCCCCTCTCTTGTTGACTTTCTTCAGACACACTATATACATCATAAATCACTTTCCTCTGTGGTTCCACAATCACCTTGGTCAGAAGACGAGGGGCTCACTGAGTTACAGGCTATTGTATCAGTGGTTCTCTTATATCCTGGGTCTTTATTGACCTCAAAGAGATGGGGCCAAAATATTGGCTATCCTCTTAGCCCAACTATCTTTCTAGTTTTTTGGTCTCCAACCCTCAGCAGTTGAACATTCATAAGAGAAGGTTAATGGCATTACATTGTAATGGGAGCAGTGAGCTTAATATTATACAAAATAGAACCATTATTTTCTACCAACCAAGTATGTCCTAGCATTTAAATCCCTACAGAATATTAACAGATAAGTTATATATTTTACACAGAAAATTAGAAATCAAAAGCCATACATAATATTGTAGTATAACAATCACGATGACATTTTGCAATACACTTAGAATTTCATTTTGACATAGTATATAACCTTTTTAATCAGTTAACTCTACCTAACACATAAGAAGTTTTTACCTAACTTGTTCTTTAATTGGATGTACATAAGTTTTGATAAAGGCAGATGTCTGAATCTGAAAGAAAAGTCTATCACTATAAACAGTCATTATTCCACATTTTGGAAAACCTACACATCTGTAGGCATGAATATATTCAATGTTCTGTAATAGAAATCAATTGTCTTAGCCATATGAGAACCTTTGTACCACAACATCTTTAAATTAAAAACCTTATTGTCTATAAAACTTAATCCTTTGATGAATTAGTAATATAAACATGTTACAAAAATATATTTTAATAACATTTACTGGGTTGTCTCTTGAAAAGCTATGAAGATCACTGTTAATGAACAAAGGCTGGGATAATTTTTTCCAGGAGTTGCTCCTTTATTCATGAAAGGGAGCCTTAGCCAATAATTCTCCAAGCCTGAAAAGTCCCTTTAGTTACCTTAACAAATTTCTGATGACTTCTGAAAAAACTCATTTTGATATCAAATTGAATAGCTGGCCACCCAGGTAGAAGCATGCTTTTAAATCTATAACCTAAATTAAATTTTCAACAAATGATCCAAAAATGAAAAAGAAAAAGGAGAAAAAATTATTGAGCTCAAATAAAAACAGCTATTCATGGATATGACAAAGAAACAAGTACACGGCTTAAGAGATTAAGCAAACATCTTACAAAATCAGAATATACTCAAATGTTTTTTTGAACAAATTAAATTACAGTCACTCTTTTACAATTTTAGGGATTTATAACTGTAAACAGACTAGTCAAGATTTTTTTTTTTTTGCAGGCCAATTAGTGGAGATTTTTCATAAAAAAATTTGGAAGGGAAAAATCTTTTATCTATAATTAATATATATTTTTACATTTTGTCTTAAAATACTAGTAACTTTTGTGTGTCTTTCTTTTATGTAGCTTTCAGCTATCTCTATACACTGTCACCTACTCAAACGTTTGATTCCTATTTTTGGTTATTATCTTCTGGGCATCCTGGGTCAATTCCTTTAATTGGCCCCAGGCCAGGCCAGTCCCTGTCAAGTTTGTTCCTGGAGTAAATGGAACTGTCTGTATAAGGCAGAAGCATGCTGATGAAAGGTGGCATGGGAGACAGAAGCCTGTTGAATGGCATCTGAGGGAGTAACAGTGACAGTAGCTAGCAATCTGTCTATTGTAGCATTTCCCTTAATGAGAGGTCCTGGCAATTGGGAATGAGAATGTAAATGACCATAAAACAGGGGACATGATGTGATCAAATGGCAAACTGGAGAGCGTGAAATAAATGAAAAAGATCTTCATGGTTACTGTGAATGGTGGTAGTGTCAATGTGGCACATCCATCATAAACATAAGCATTGTCTGAAAAACGATTAATTGGAGTAGATGAACGATCTTGTAAGGTCCATATAATGGGCTGCAATTCTTTATTTTGGGCACAAGAAAAACCCATATCCTATATTCATGAAGAGAAGGCCATAACATAACCTCTCCTGCCCAAAGAGGAACCATCTGTGAAAACAGGAATACCTCCAGCAATGGAAACTGAGCTTATTTTTGAACAGAAGACAAAGGGTATGAGGGAAGCAAACTGAATTAATGTGTCTGGAGGATAATGACAATCAATAATACCAGGGAAGTTGGCTAAAGCAGTTTGCCAAGAGGATGGGAATTGCCATAACCACTGTTACTGAACTGAAGAAAGGGAACAACAGTATTTTGCAACCTACATCCAAAAAGTTGAATTGTACTCATCCACCTGTGTGCAATCAGTTCTGCCACAGCATCATAAAAGTGTGTAAAAGTTTTATGTGGAGTATGTGGCATCTGTAGTCATTGTAGAGGGCCCTGTGACTGCCAAAGGACCCGAGTGGGTATGCTGAGTTGGGAAAATAATTAAAAACACTGGTGAAGACAGGTCAACTATAGAGAGTTGAGCATTAAAGAGAGCCAGATTAACTTTGTCTAAGGCAGTTTTAGCCTCTAACACAAGTTCTTTTGGAGAGGTTGGGGCTGGGTTCCTCTTGAGAATGTCAAAGAGAGGGGCTAAATCATGAGTTATTAGTTTAAAAGTTGGGTGGAGCCAACTAATACTACCAAGTAGAACCCAAAAATCAGTTATGGTTGCAAGATGATAAGCCTGGATCTGAACAGTTTGGGGTATAGTATGTTTTTGTTGGATAAGGTGACACAAATATGAAAAAGGTGCCATCGTTTTTACCTTTCTGGGGGCCACCATTAGGCCTGCAATACAAAGGGCATTATCTAACTGAATACTTGGTGCAAGGTAGATGGGGATTGTTGTGCTAGAAAAATATCATCCATGTAATGGATAAAATAAGCAAATGGATGAGCCTAACAGACTGACAAAATGAGTGCGGCCACAAACTACTGACATAGGATCAGACTATTTGCCATTCCTTCTGGCAGAAAAATACCATTGGAAGCAGCACATAGGAGCCTGATAATTAATAGAGTAAACTAAAGACAAAGTATTTTTTATCTTAAGGATGGAGAGGGATAGTAAAAAGCAGTCTTTTAAATCAATCACCATGAGGGAAAAATGTACAGGGATAACTATGGCATTGAGTAATCCTGGCTGAAAGCATTCCCATGGGTTCCATGGTATGATTATCTGCCAACAAATTCTGTAGTAATCTTCACCTTCCTTTTTTTTATTACAAAAATTGGGGTATTCCAAGGGGCACTGGAGGATTATAGGTGCGCTGCTGTCATCTGTTCACTAACCAGTATATAAGCAGCTGTAAGCTTCTCCTGATTGAGGGGTCACTAATCACCCCAAACAGGGTCATAAGACATCCAGACGCTGTCTGTGGGGTGAGAGAAGAGATCAAGGTCCCTACTGAAAACATGAGGATGAGTATTCCATGCTAAAACAGTTTTCCCTAGGATCTATTGGAAAGAATTTTCTCCTTCCCTGATTACATTCACCAAGCCCTTAAGTTGGAAGAAAGCCTTGTTGTAACATCTGATGAGGCATCAAGGAGTTCAGACTAACCAAAAACGCCTTTATAGCCTATAATATGTCATGACCCCACAGATTGGTATATGAGGGAGAAATAAGGTAAGAAATAACCAGAATGGCCTTCTGCATCCACCCAGGTTAGCAACTTAGCACTTCTACTAGAGTGAGAAACAATGCCTAGTCCCTGGAGATCTATAGTTTCTACATCCAGAGGCCATGCTATAAGCCAATGGTGTTAGGCAATAACTGAAACGTCTACACCCATGTCTAAAACCCCTTTAAATATTTTTCCTTCAATAATTTATTCCATCTTGGGATGATCTTATTTAATCAGTTGAACCCAATATATACCAGAGGACCCAAAACCCTTGAACTTCCTTTCCTTATTTATAGATTTTCTAATTTCTGTCAAAGGAAGGATGACCAATTGAATGATAGGAGAGAGTCTGGCATGACTTGAATAGTGTTTTGAGTAGCTTGAACCATAACTTTAATTCCCCCTGTATCATCAGTGTTGATGACACCAAGTGACACCTAGAGACCTTCTAAAGTGAAACTACTGAAGCCTAGCAGGAGACCTATTGTTCCATGAGACAAAGGTCCATAGACTCCAGTAGGAATAACTTGCAGTAGCATTTTAGGAGTCAGAATGAATCTGGAGGGACTGAAGTCTAAACTTCTGCTATCTTTTGTCATTTGCCAGAGATTAGAAACATGCTTAGCATTGGAGGGTAGGGCTGGGGAGGAATTAGGGAAATCACACCCACTATTTGGTGGGGAAAGAGGCAGACCCCACTGGACTTTTCCAGAAATGGGTCAACCTTCCACATTAGTTTTAGATCTGCACTCATTTGCTCAATTATACCCTCATCTACAACTTGCACAGACACCAAGTTTTGTTAGAGGAACAGATAATGGTTGTGTCGCCCTCTGCTTCTGCAGCTGAAACAAGTAACTCTGTCCCCTTCCCCTTTTCCAGCCTGTGGATGAACAACTGAATGACAGGCAGCCCCCTGCACATGAGGCGCCAATGTCTGCACAAATTTGAATTAACTCAGCCAGTGCAGCCCATTTCTTTCTTTTTCTTTTTTTTCTTTCTTTTTTTTTTCGTGGGCTCTTAAAGCCTCCTTATACCATTTATCTGCATTTTCAAAGGCCAACTGTTGAACTATTAACTTACTACTCTGTATCGCTTATAATCCTCCCACTAGCCTGCAACAAGCATGCTACAAAATCTTGAAAAGGTTCATCAGGACCCTGACAAATGAAAGTCAAATCAAGGGATGTCTCACCCTTTGAAGGAAGCTCCCTCCAAGCCCTTGTAACAGCTATTTTAATCTGTTCATACACTTGTAATTCAAAAGTAAGTTGATTATTTGTGGCAGCAAAGGCACTCAGTCCAATTAACATTCTTTTGTAGTGGCTATGTTGTGAGCAGCATTACGTGCAGCCTGATCCAGTCACAATTCAAAAACATTTTCTTTCCACAACAAATAATGCCTTGGACTTAAACATGCTTTAGCTATTCCTTTCCAGTGATTTGAGGCCGTAATCTGGTCCTAGCAGCTCTATTAAACCTAGGGTAAAAGGGCCAGTGGGAATATAGGTAGTGGCAGCTTGTTTTAATTCCTTTGGGTCTTAAAAGGTAAAGCTTCATGAAGACATATAATTTGTTCTGGGTTATTGGGGGCTTAAAGTTCAGTAACAGGGTAGATATGTTGAAAACCCTCCATGCACTCCTCTGCTGGTCTGGCTTCCTTTAATGCCAATTGCAAAGGACAGACAGAAAATGGCTTCTCTCCCTGAGAGGAGGAACTTTCACCCTACTGTGCAGTAAAACTTCTCTGAGCTGAAAAGATGGAAATCTCCGCTTGTGGTACAGCTAAATTCATTGGGTGTTGTAAAACAGAATTCACCACAAAACACTCCTTCGGTGAGAAAGGATCTTTTTTGTCCCCCACCACTCTTTCCCTACCTAATTAAACAAAGACAGAGGGTTTAAGCTCTATTGGGATTGCAAAGGTGACTGTTCTGCCATCATTTTTCCACTTAGGACTTGGTTTTAAAGTAGTGTTTCCAGAAAAATCCTTTGTAGTTGTCTCAACAAGCATATGACGGTTAAAACACTCCTTAGTGAAAATCTACAAAAATTAAAACACAGGAATCAAGAATGCAACAGTTCCATACACATTTGTAGTTCTTGAGAACCTGTTTGCTCCATGTTTAACACACCTGATAAAATCAATACATCTGTTTCCCTTTTGTTTCTCGTGAGCATGTTTTTCTCTTTGGCTTCCCTTCCCCAAGTTTTACACCTGATGATATCAATATCAATACACCTCTGTGATTAATACTGATGCCATCAGTGCAATCAATTCTCCACCTTTTGTGTGTTCAATGAGAAGTGTCCCCTTAACCACTATTTCTTCTTACCCTGGTCCCATGTTTAGGAACCAACATGCCACCTCCTTTGCAGCTCTTAAAATTCCCCAAGTGTGTGTGGGGGGGAATGGCAAGAGGATGGAGAAATAAAGACAACAGACAAAGGTAAGAGAAAGCTGAGGTCAGGTGGAGCCCTCTCTCCAGATGGGAGGAAAGGAACTGCTTAACTATCACAGTGTATTTATTTATACATTTAGAAAGTTGATGTCAGATGAAACCCCTTTCCCTAATAATTAGCTTGCATCTCGAATCCTGTAATCTTGGGGCTAGAACACCTGTTCACCTAGGGGGCTCCATGCCCCCTCGGGCACTCCATGCTCTTGACTTGATCGGTAGCTCAGCGGCTCTCAACAGTTGAAAGGTGTAAGGGGCTGTTTTTCTGTGTTCTATTCTATCCCACTGGTCTATGTTTGTTTTGGGTCAATTCCATACTGTTTCTTAAATCACTGTAGCTTGTATTATAACTTGAAACATTTGATTGTGATCTTTCCTACTTTGCTCTTGTTGCTCAGATTGTTTTTGCTATTCTGTATCTCTTCTGCTTCCAAATACACTTGCAATTGTTTTTCTAGTCCTGTGAAGAATGCTGTTCATTTTTGATTGGAATTTCATTAAATCTATACATCATTTTTTTGTAATATGGCCATTCTGACAACACTGGTTTTCCCTATACAGGAACAGGGGACATTTGTCTATTTTCTAATATCCTCTTCAATCTCTTTCTTCAGAGTACTACAGTTTTCATTATAGAAATCTTTTACCTCTTTGATTAGGTCGATTGGCAGGAACTTTATTTTTTGTGCTATCATGAATCAGACTGTTATAATGATTTCTTTTTCACTACGTTCCTTTTGGAGTACAGAAACACTATTGTTTTTTTTGTGTGTGTTAATTTCCTGTTCTACCGCTTGACTGAAATTATTTATCATCTCTAGTAAGACTCTGCTCGTGGAGTTTTTCTGGAAATTTTATGGAAAGGATTATATCCTCTGCAAATAAAGATAGTTTCACTCCTCCTTTTCATATTCATATCCTTTTTTTTCCTCTTGCCTGACTGTTCCAGTTGAAGTTTTCCAAGTTACACTGAATAGAAGTGGTGAGAGTGGACAACCTTGTCTTGTTCCTGATTTTAGAGGGAACCTTTTCATTTTTGCCATTTAGTATGATGGTGTCTGTTGGTTTGTTACAAATGGTTTTATTAATTTGAGGTGAAGTCCTTGTAGGGTTTTTGTCATGAATAGTGCTGGATTTTGTCAAAGGCTTTTTCATCATCTAATGAGTTGATGTGTAAATTTTATCTTTACTTCTATCTATATGGCACATCACATTTATTGATTTATGTATGGTGTGCTATCCTTGCATCCCTGGGATGAAGCCAGCTTGGTCATGATGTATGATCATTTCAGTGTTTGTTATTTTCTGTTTGCAAGTAACTTATTGAGGATTTTTATACATCTGTGTTCACTTAAGGATACTGGCTTGTAGTTTTCTCTTTAGTTGAGTCCTTGTCAATTTTTGGCATCAGGGTACTGCTGCTTTCAAACAATGACTTTGGTAGTGTTCTTTCTCTTTCAACCTCATGGAAGACTTTGAGAAGTTTTGGCATTAGTTCCTCTCTGAAGGTCTGGAAAAATACAGTGATGAATCCATAAAATACTAGTGCCTTCTTAGCTGTGTTTTTACTACTGCCTCAATTTCATTTCATGTTATTAGTCTATTCAGGGTCTTAATATCTTCTTAGTTAAATTTTGGTAAGTCACATGTATCTAAGAATTTATCCATTTCTAAATTCACCAATTTATTGGAAAACAAATTTTCAAAACAGTTTCTTATAATCCTCTGGATTACAATGACATCCAATGTGATTTTGCCTTTTTCATTTTCGATTACATTGATATGCCTTTTCTTTGTAAGTTGGGCTTTATTGATCATGTTTATCCTTTCAAAGAACCAACTCTCTGGTCCTTTTTATTGCTTTTTTTAAGTCTTAATTTCATTGACTCCTCCTCTTATATTTATGACTTATTTTCTTCTAGAAGTTTGAATTTGGATTGTTCTTTTTTTCCTAGGACCTTCAGGTGCATCCTCCACTTACTAATTGGTAAAACCCCACTTTTCTAATGAAGGTCCTAATCTACAAACTTTCCTCTTAAAAAATGCTTTTATTGAATCGTATAGGTTTTGGTATGTTGTATTGTCATTATTATTTGATTCTAGAAACTTTTTAATTTCTATCTGACTTCTCTAACAGATAGACTATTTAGTAATGTATAGTTTAATCTTCTGGAATTGTGCTGTTTCTGGATTTTTCTTATAGCTGTTATCAATGTTGTTGATTTCTAGGTTCATACTACTGTGATCTTATAGACTCTAACAGATAATTTCAATTTTTTTGTTTTTATTTAAACATGATTTATGGCCTAAGATATCATCTATTTTGGACAGAGCTCCATAAGCTGCTCAGAAAAAATGGTTTTTTAAAAACATTTAAAACTCAACAATAATAAGCAGTTGCAGCAGCTGTATGTCTCTTTTTTTCCAATTCATGCTTTTTTAAAGAAATTCATTTATTCATTTATTTTTAGTACATGTTTGCAATGCATGGAGTTTACAATAACTTGAGTGTGGTTACAAGTACATATTATAGCTCGTTTCTCTTTCTTCAAATCTCCTTCCTTTTCCCTCCCCTTCCTGCATCTCCCATTGGTTATCCCTATCCCCTTTTTCATACTTGTTTGTGCTATTTGTCTTAGCTCATGTTGTAGTGTATGTTGCTTACATTAACTGAGGTTGTTAGGTGCCTGTACGTGGGATATCTATATTCTTATTTCTCCTTTCCCTATTCATCACCTCTTGCCTTTGTTCACTGAGATCACTTCCCCATTGCAAGAGATCCATCCTTTTGTCCCTTTCTATTTAGCCTACATCATTTTCTTCGTTTCTACTTTGCTTCATTCAAATGAGAGGTGCCATACAGTATTTAAATTTGTACCTACACAAATTTATTTTACTCAACATTGTATTTTCCAGGTGTATCCATTTTTCTACAAATGTGACAAATTGGTCATTCTTCATAGCTGAGTATTATTCCATTATATACATAAATACATATAAAATATAACAAACATTTATGAATATATAATAAATATATATTAAATATATATGTATATACATATATTTTATATGTATTTATATAAAATTGGATTTTCTTTATCCAATCATCTGTTGATGGCTATACAGGCTGCTTCCAGGATTTAGCTATTACAAATTGTGTTGCTATAAACATTGGTATGAAGTATCACTGTTGGATGATGACTTAAACTCTTTGAGCAGGATACCTTACATATCCCACACGGGTAACATGGGATTTCTAATTTCAGTTCATTAAGAAATCTTCATACTGGCTGGAGATGGTGGTGCATGCCTGTAATCCCAGCACTCTGGAGGCTGATGCAGTAAGATCACCTTGAGTTTGAGGTGAGCCTGGGCTACATTGTAAGACCAGGCCAGCCTGAACTACATAGTGAAACCCTGTTTCAAAAAACAAAACAAAACAAGAAATCTCCATACTGATTTCCATAACGGTTGTACTTGTTTACATTCCTCCACAAGTCTGTCTTATTATCTCATGACTTACATGAAGACTGTTTCTACCAAGGTAAAGCAAAATTGAGAATTAAGCAATTATGAATACACTAATCCAGAAAGAACAAATAAACTGAATAGCTCAGGGTATAACAAACAAACAAAAACAATACTACCACAATCGCAACTTGTTTTGCCCTAAACAGAAGGATTACTCAATTTGGTAAACTCTACTGCTACACAGTAGTTGAGTAGACCTAATACATAATATTTACATATTACTATAAGTACAAAATAAGAATTGAAGACAATTTCCCTGTCACCTTTTGCAAATAAACAACACGCATGCAGTGTAATCTAATACTGAAATACAGAACTGCTGTATAGTCTAATACTGAAAATAGCATAAGGAGGCTTTTGAGATACCTGGCTTTTGAGAAAAAACACTGGTTTAAATTTAGACTATGATTTACTAGCTGTGTGACCACAATGGAAGTATAACTTGACAATGTTCCTTATTCTGCACTTTTAAATTGTAGAGTACTATAGGGTCTTGTAAGCCATGTACAATGGTTATGTCAGTGTCCAGTGCACAATAACACTAACTTTAGAAATTGATATTCTGTTGAACATGTCTGAACTCTTAAACATGTAGATCATGAATAAAACTTAGACAGGTCAAAACGTAACTTATAATATCCATCCAATTTGGGTTTTTTTTGTTGATGAAGAAATTTTTGTTAGCCCAAAACTAATTCTTCTTGCACTATTTAAGTTTTCAGCTTACATAAGTACAGAGGTTAACAAGTCTACACATTAATTATTCATTATGTAACATTATAACTGTTATAACTCATTTATCTGTAACATAGATCTTTCAAAGTTAAAGGATTTTGATTGTTATAAACATTTCAAAGTAGATTTTCCACTAAAAAAGTAATTTGATTAAATCAAACAAACATTTGAAAATATAATAAAAATAAAGAAAAAAAGGAGGGTAATTCCACCAACTGCCTCATAATTATCATTATACAATCCATGATTTTATTTTACATAGTTGTATTGACACTGTAAACTTTATGTCTTCCCCACTTATTATTTTTTCATGTTCACAGTTGTCACTGATACTGTTTTAAATAGATTAATGTCTGTCATAAATATGAAATAAATAACACAGCTGATGTAGCTTTTGTTAACCATGTTGCTTCACATTTTCCTTTCCACAAATAACACTTCAATAAACTTTATGTGAGTAAAGCTTTGTATAGAGAGGATTTTTAAATGAAGAATTTCTAAGTCAAAACAATAAACAGAAGCAAAGACATGTTATATAAATATTTAAGGCTCTCACTATATACTGTTGGGGACCAGGCTGTGGAGAGGTTAAGTTGCTGACCACAGTGCTCTGAAGACAAGATGACAACACCACAGCTGAGGCAAGGCTCTCACTCTCTTTCCAGAGGGATCAACTGCCAACCTTAGAGATAAGACAGTTCTTCCAATTAACAAGATCTACTGCCTAAAGAATGTCTTTGTTCTGACTTCTCAAGACCCTGCTCAGCTTCCTGCTGTTAGCTCAGTCTTTTTCTTCTTTTCCTCATGCTACCCTTTCCTCTCCCCTTGAACTTGTTTGAAATCCAATAGATATGGGTTATCCAGAGAAGTCTTTCTCTTAGCTCCAAGAGAATTCTGACTTTCTAAGACCCCCAAAACCATGTTACTTGTCTCTTTTACTTAAACCTTCATTGTACCCTCATCTTAGGAAATGAGGAACCTGATCAAGCTCCCAATAGTACACTGCTAAACTATTTTTGAAAATGGTTTAATTAACTTAAAAATTATTTATGTTATTTTTAGGATACTTCCTTCTCTTTAAAATATATCAGTCTTATGAAGCTAATGGTTGTTTTTAAACTAATCTCCAAAAGGAAGCTATTCTTACTTGAAAGTGTTGATTACCCCTGGTGCCGCAAAAAAAAAAAAAAAAAAAAAAGAAAGTGTTGATTACTTTGTTTTGGTATCTGACAACTCTAAGAAATGAAAGTTTTTAATATGTACTTTGTAAATAACTGAATTTATATATACATTCATATGCCAGATGTCATCCAAACCAGAGACTAATAAGAACCTCAGCTAGAACACTCCTCCATGAAGTGGAGTCACTGAGAAGCTACCACTAGCAACAGACCTGGCAGCTGTAGTAGAGCTACTGTATAGGTTCCTGTCAGTACGTACCCAGGACATGGCTACTGATGATGATCTTCTAGTAAATCTTGAATTATACTTCTTTAGGTCAAAAACATGTTAGGTAAAAGGAGACAGTGATATAATCACTGACTTCCTTACTTATATGAATGCAAATCTCTCTAGGAAATGTGATGTTCCCTGATAGGGAATATGTCTGTAGTCTCAAGAAGAAGATTATTAAGTGACTATTCTATACTCAGCAATCCATTTTTCAAATGAGGCTAGTTCTACCTCTCCAATCAGAAAATGGTCCTCATGGTGAGTTCTTATTGGGGGATACCTATATTACAAGGTACAACATAACTGAGCTTAGAATGAAACCTAGAAATGAGATCTTACAATGTCTGAAGTAATTCCCAGTAAGGCTGTTGTCAGATGACCATGCAAACAATCACCCTCCTTACATCAGGATGACATATGCAGGCCTGATTTTAGATATCAACTTTAAAATAGTTTGTTTTGAGTCAGACTAGGATTTCAAAACAAACATTCCCTTCTATGAATCATAAAAAACAAAATCATTCTAGCACATTCTCTGTCACTTTATTAAACATAATTTTTCAGAAAGATGTTGACTCTATTGAGTTCAAAAATAAGTTAAAGAAGGGGCTGAGACAGCAAAGCCCAAAAACATAATCTCTCAAGATGCCATGAGTACCCTTCTTGTTTACTATGATCTACACCCAATGAATATTGCTTCTAAATCACTTTACAAAGAGCAGCTGTGTGCAAGATGACAGCCTCCCTTTAAATTAGAATTCGTGAGGATAAATCCAAAAATACCATGGAGAAATGAAGATTCTACACAAAACACATTAAAAATAAAAGATTTACTAATGTTTCAGACATTCAGGTAATAATTTCTACTACCATTAAGTAAATATATAGCAACATACTAACCAACTAATCATAAATTTACTATTTGTAACATTTTAACATGTTTTACTTGAGATTACTTTGCAGATAAAGGTAAGTCACTAATTAAACCTTGGCAGCTCCATGTTAAATTCTCTTTCTTCTTCTATACCATTACACAAAATTATTTTTGGGATTTGATCTTTACCTTTAGCAAAGCAGCAACAGCTTCCTGGGTGGCATTGCGAACATCTTCTCCATTCACCATTAATATCTGATCTCCCTGCATCAGCCTTCCATCAGCATCTGCAATTCCTCCTTTAACAATATCTGACACAAATACTCCCGTATCGTTTCTGCAAACAGTTTCAGTTTTAAACATTATTTTTCCTGAACTGTAATGCAATGCCTATTCTATACCTTTTTATAATGAAAAATTTATGTCTATTTTTCAAATTATTGTTATCAACGCTAAGGAAAATTATTGGAATAGAGTCTGTAACAAATAATATCTTTTATAGTATTTCACAGATTGAAAAGATTTTCATAAGAATTTATTCTTTCTCAATTATATACTGTAAATAAAAGTGAATACGACTATTCTTTTATGGGCCAAGAAGCTAGTAAATGGTAAAGATGGGAGTTAAGAATTAGTACTTGGGTATTAAATCTATTTTTCTTCCTATAGAATAAAGAGACCTTAAATGGATATTTATTTGTGGGTACTTAAATATGTTTCTATTACCAATAACCCTACAATGCATTTGTCTCTCATCAACAGATTCATTTTTTTGGGAGAACATATTTCTTGTTCACTAGAGTAAGCATTTTTGAGGTCAGGAATCATATCTTACTTATCTCTATTTCTCAGGATCTAATGTATTTCTTGACATTCAGCAGTTATTTTAAAAAATCAAAAGGCTTTTTGTGGAGGACCTTCAAAATTCCCCATTACACTGACTTAAATGTCTTTCCATGCTCTGTTAGTGAATGATTCAGGGATAGCTACCTGTAAATCCAAGCCACTGGTAAAGATTCTACTACATTAAGGGCAAAATGATAGAACAGCAAACTTACAGACATTGTATAGCAGAAGCTAAAAATCAATTTGCAGTCTGTGACTATGCTTATGTTGCTTGTCACATAGTAACCATTAGACTCAACCTTCACTGACCAAGTCAGCTGCAACTTAAGAGACAGTCCAACCTGACTCAGTCTGACTGCATACATCTGGATTGCCTATACTGTCTGACATATACACATACTCTATTTACAAGAACTGTCCAATCGAGATAAACCAGTCAAGGACATGCTTAGTTTCAACCATTCCCTCAGTCTCAGTTCCCTCTGTAGTTTCTCCTGCTTTAAGATAAACAATTCTTTTTAATTACATCTGCTTAGAGCTAGCTTGCTTGATATGACTTAATTCATGTAACCAATCATGTAATAACCTGTCATCAGCCTTGTACTTCCTTCTTGCAAAATGTATCTAAACTGAACTCTAAGCAGACTGGCAACTGGCTGGTAATCTGAACTCTGACTCAGTTCCCCAGTCCACCAGTGTTAAAAATAAAGTTGCCTTTCAGACTCCTCAGTGCAAAGAGTCTTCCATTCAGTTTAATATTGGTTTTTCTGCAACACTACTGCTGCAGTTATTTCCAAAAGGTCCGTGAGTTTGTTTTCCCCAAGCACACCTTTTACCAACAATGCTCAATCCTAGGCCTTTTCCTGGCTTCTTCTGCAACTCAACAGTGAGGGCATCACACATGTCCTCCTCTTTGTATGGAGCCTCATCTCTGTAGAGTGTCAGGCGCACTCTCTGGGGTGTCTGTCTCAGGACATTGATTGCTTCATCATGGGTGGCCTTTCTCAAGTCAATTCCATTCACCTATACAGAAAAGGGATATGGATGGTGAGGAAACAAGTGAGTTAGGTCAAAACAGGAAAAGAGGGAGAAGGAGAGAGGAAAGAGGGAGAAAGAGGTAAAGAAAGAAACGCACACCCTCCCATGGTCTTTCTCTGTTATTTTTCAAGTTGAAGCAAGCATCTTGTACCTCTAAAATCTGATCTCCAGCCCAGAGTCTTCCATCTTTACATGCTGCTCCTTCTTCATAAACTTCATGGATAATAATGGCACCCTAGGAACCCAAACACAATATGCCCAGACTTTACCCCATTCTCACCTAGGAATAGCAAGAAGATACTAAGCCCGAACGCACCCTACTTTCACTGACAACCCTAAGAGGGTCACATATCATAATTCAAAGAAATATGTAACAATACAACTTTTGCTAAAAGGTAACAAAAAACTTACACTTTCCTAGATAAGCTCAAAGAAAAAATATGAAACATATAAACCATACATATATTAATATCATAATATGTATCACCAGTCCTAGCTACAAATGAAATAACTTTATAGTATTTTTAACATCTAGAAAATGTTCACAACAGTTCAGTTTTTCAGATGCCTCTCAATTTAGGTCTAACCTAGCTTGGATATTAGTAAAATAGGAAATTAAAATATGTCAAGGACTGATAAACTGATGGAAACACTATAAACTGAAGGTCACAATCATAAGAGTAACAGAACTTAGTGAGTTAGTATTGGCTTACTGAAAGTAATAATCCTAGTATCCTACTGAATATGTACTATATAAATTAAAATAATAACAAACTATGTATTTTCTCAGATTTTATGTTTCACTTAATAGAACTGAAAGAAATCTTCCTGGTCACGGTCTCTTAGGACTATCTGAGGATTGCTCATATGCCTGAAGCACCTGTGCATAGGAATACTCACCAGCAGTGTGTCAGACCCTCCAACAATGCTTAGGCCCAGCCCTGTTCGCCCTTTGGAAATCTCAATTGTTGTTTCGCAACCAGGGATAATGGGGCAGGTTGCAGGATCAGAAGCAAAGATTGCTGGTGTTGAAGACCTGCTTGTATCTAAAATAAATTAAAGATGAAATAAAATACAAATACGAATTGATTACAAGAT
This sequence comes from Dasyprocta punctata, assembly GCA_004363535.1. Taxonomy (NCBI): domain Eukaryota; kingdom Metazoa; phylum Chordata; class Mammalia; order Rodentia; family Dasyproctidae; genus Dasyprocta; species Dasyprocta punctata. The sequence continues at coordinate 73,218 of RJWM01003315.1, read as the reverse complement.
GTGTTTGTCAAATTTATACACCACACAGGTTGTATGTAAGCAATGGAGCAGGAAAACAGGCCCCAAACTGGGGAACAAAGAGACTTCAAATTTGCCTTAAGTCTTTTAGTTACCAGTTTTTAAAAATATCAAAACTAAATCATCATTGTTAATTTAAGCATTGGGTATAAAATTACCTGCTTCATTTTTTTTTTTTTTTTACATTTTTCTGTATTTTTTAAATTGTTAGAGACATGAAGAATTGGGTGTAAAGAGAAAACAAAGGGTTTAATGTTAAATTTCACTTTGATACTCTATCCTAGAGACAAACACTATGAAATAAACATCTGTAAAACTCACAGCTGAGACATGTGACAGGAATTTAGAAGCACATTAGGAGAAGACCACAAAACACATCATTTATTTAATTTGGTTATGGTACCTGCTCTTTTGAGCTTTCTATATTTTTATTTTGCTTTTATCTTACCCTGAAGCATTTTTTTCTTATGTAATCAATTCTGTGTGTGCATATATATATAATTTGGGCTTTTTTCATTTTCACTTAATGTTTTATAAACTCTTACATCAAACCCTGGGGCATACAGAACAGACTTGAATATATTATGAAAAAATGAGAATATTATTCTACATTTTATTTTATCAAAGTCTGTTTATCATATGTTTCATTGTATAACAAAGAATACAACACAAATAGCATGTTCTGGGAAAGCACTTGGTAAAGCAGCATATGCTTCAGACAAGATGTTCTCTTTTTAGGAAATCAGAAACAGACTACTTTCTTTTCCTGAAAAGGCAGGAACAGGTGTAAGATATTTTCTTTTATGCGAAGTTTTAATTTAGCATTTAATATTTTTATAGACAATGTTATTTAGGGACAAACATAAAACTGAAAAATGAGAACATTTCCATAAAATGTTTTAACACTTCAGTAAATTTTTCTTTCTAAAGACAGAACTACTTTTATCAGAGATCCTCATCAACTGTAGAAAAAGTGAATTTGTTTAGATCACTTTTCAAAAATATCTATGCTGCAGAGCTTGAAGTTATTTTGTTGCACACCATTGTTTCTTTCTACAATGTAACTAGAGGAATAATTTGCTGTCATATACTAGACTGGCAGTTTAATGCTTTCCTAAAGTTTCTTTCCATGACTCATATATTTCCAAGAGCACCAATGTGGTCTTCCAGGGTACCCCAATGACAGAACTCAGGTCAACAGTGAATGTAGTATGAGACTTTCTTTAGTGGCAATCAGTCCTGATATCCTATCTATTAGAGTCACTGTATAACCATTCTATAGGTAAGAAAACCACAGCTTAGAAAAGTTTAGCTTGTCAGTATTAAAAAATAATCTACAAAATAACATTTCTAATTCATTTGTTTGATATCTGGGATCATAGGTGGCCTCAGCAAGAGACTCCTGGAAAGTAAAGACTCACTGGTTTTAGAAAGCAGCTGCTTAGGCCAAAATAGGAGTGCGGGTTTCCTAGGGCACCATGGGTGGTTAATGTATAGCACACAGATCTCCTGCCTAATTCCAGGATTCTTTCTTCGGGAGCCCTTTTCTTTCAACTATCCATTCTCCAAAGCACTACTTGACTAAATCCTTTCAGACAATGAACTACAGGCAGGCAGCTGGCTCCCAACCAGGGATCTTTTGCTGAGTTTGCCATATGTACAAGACTCTCAGGAGCTTGGCCCTTACTTCTGATGGACTCTAGTTCCACTTCTGGGGAGCCAGACTGTGAGATCACTGGAGACTGTGAGGTGTTCATTTTTTCTCCACTGGCTACACCCGCTGCTGAAGGAAAAGTCTGGGAATCTGGAGTCTCAGTATGAATGGTCAGTTTTACAGTTGTCTTTGCTGTCTTCAGCAGGCTAATGAACTGCCAAGGTGTTGGTGTGGAAGGGAGACAAAATTCAAAGACAAATTAGTAGACTTATACAGATGTAAGTCACCAATTTCACTTGAATCTAATTTTATCTATTGTTGAATAAAAAAGAAACACAGGGAAGTGATTTCCTTGTCAGGATTTGTGTATCAAGAACAAAATGGCTTTAGTTTTTCTGTAGTTACTCCAAATGCCTAATATAGATTAAGGTCATAGCTAATTTCTGGCTTAAATCCTGCTTTGATCAGATTCTTTCTTGTGTAAGTAGAGGGTTTTCAACATTTCTAATTACTTACATATATTTTCCTGGATGACTACAACCTTAGGAAATATATAAGGTATTTTACCTACTTCCTGATTCTAAAGAGAACCTGAAGCAGCTTACAAAAACACTGAATACAATAGACACATAGAAATGTACGTGTTAAAAGCAAGATAGGAAAGTTATATATATAACAACAAAAAAATCTAGGCAATTGGAAAGAAAAACAGAATTGAAGATTAAAGGATCCAACCTATGAAATTATTAAACTGAATTTAAAAAATAAAAAAAAACGGCTTTCAGTTTCCTGCTAGCCAATATAGAAATATAAATCTGATCAGTCGCATGTTTTTGCCCTCACTATATTGGAGAAAAAAGAACAGTATATCTACGGAAAAACAAAGGTTTTTTTGGACACTTGCATATGATTCCAAGTATGATTATTTTTGAGGCAAAAATTCAGATACAAAGAACTGTTCAAAATTAAAATCCATTTAAAGTCTCTTTCTAAGGCAAAGTATAACATAACATAGATATATATAAGAATAAACATTCATAAGAAAAATATACCTCTGGTCATAATATGAAGTGAGAAACTGTTTATGAGTTTCAAGTTTTTTGTAAAGGAAAATGGAAGCAACATTTATCAAAAACATCCTGTGAATACCGAAAAATCTATGCAAACAATAGTGAGTATCTTAACTTCACTTTTATTGGAAAATAGAAGATAGGAATTGATGACATTCCTAAGTAATTTCTTCTTTTCCCTAAGAATACTTCCACTATAGGCACCCAGCCCTAATTTCCAATGATTTCCTCCCCATATATATATATACACTGTAGCCACACACGAGGATGAGATGACAGCACCATTTACTTTATTGTGGAAAAGTACCTTTTCAATGGGATAGCCAACAACAACTTCATCATCTACAGCTAAGATCTGATCTCCAACTTTGAGGCGTCCATCCTAAAAGGAAATGTAGTTGATTCTGAGTGATTTTCAGAAGTAATTCCCTTTTCTATCACTTTATAACAGTGAGAGTGATAAAGCCTCACCTTGGCTGCTACCCCATGCTCTGTTAAACTCTTTATGATGACGCCATTGAGTGTGTCTTCTTCACTGATAGCAATACCCAAACCCCCTTGATCCTAGAGAATGAAAAACAAGAACACAGTACTCAGAAGATTTGGAACAGATTAGTTGTATCTAAATGCAGAGGTATGTGCCTATAACTTCTAAATGTACTCTTCTACCAAAGGGCTACAAAAGCAATTAAAACTCAAAGTTCACTATTAGAAATCTCTTCTTAAGTAAACTTTCGGATCTTTCCAAAGAAAAAATTCATCAAGCAGTCAAGTGACTTTATTCTCCCATATGTCTGACACCTTTAGTAACTTTAGCAAAATATCCAGATAGTAAAAATGTATTCAATAATTCATCTAAAACATTTAGCACTTGCAAATTTAGTCTTGTGTAACTGGCTGTCTGAATTAGCTACTCAAAAACAATCTAAGTATCCTGCTTCCTCTCTTTCTAGTCTGGAGCTTAAAAATAACAAGCAAGTCTGACTCTTTCATTCTTTTCTGCCACACTTCCTCTTCCACAAGAAAGATGCAATTACTGCTGCATACTCTGTCCTTTCTGGGATGGAACGCCAAAAACTGATTCTCTATAGAAGAGTATTTTGATTTGCTGCAGAATAAAAATGTCTCTGAGTCCAGAAACATGCCCTGGAAATCTGCCAAGGCTGGAAAGCTACACCTACTTGGTCTATTTTTTTTTTTCCTGTACTTTCTTTTATCAAAACCACATGTTCAATAACAGTTGTTCTTACCTTTCTTTAACGTTTATTTTAATAAAATTAAAATAGTTTTGAATTTTCATTTTGGCCACAGCTTGTAACATTTTAGTTTTTATCCAGGAAAAATATACAAAGGGAAAATAAAGAAAAGGGAACCTTGTCATGATTTCTCTGAAACACACACAAGAGCAGAGATTATCCTTGGATAGTCATGGTCATGACTATGACATCAAGGTAAAGTTTCACCATTATTTTAAAGATGACCAACCCTTGCTTTTCTGAGCAATGCTATTAATGTCTGCTGTGTTTCAGATACTCGCTGGACACTTCCCTCTACCAACTTCCTTTAGCCAATCAGTTATCAGTGTAAAACAAAGAAGACTCCATAGGTTTCTTTTTAATTTTCTACCTGGCTGAAAAAAATTCAAATATGCCACTTTACATCTAAATCTTAATTTTCTTACCTAGAAAAATCAAAATTTTATTATCTACAAAAATAAGCAATAATAATAATACCTGATACTCATAAAAGTTCCTCTTTGGTAGAGTAGGCAATCATTTGCTGATTTCTTCCCTAATACTCATTATCATCTTACCATTCTGTAAAACCAGGAGACTTTCATTAGAATATCCATCCCCAACTACTGCCACACTTCCCCTTCTGTCTCTCATCTTCATCCTTTCTCACTCCCCCCGCCCCTTTACTCCATGCACTAGTAAGGCGGTAGTAGTTAGAGCAGAAAAGCACTCATTTGCTGTTCCCTTCAAGACACTGTGCCCAATAGCATGGGCTGGGCTTACTGATTTGATTCTAACAGGATAAAGCAGAAGTGATGGTATATAATTTCAGAGGTATACCAACAGAGGCAGCAGAGCTTGCTTCATGCTCTTTCTCTGGGATCACTTATTGTGTGAGAGGTCAGCTGTTGTGTCATGAAGACACTTAAGCAGTCCTCTGAAAAGAAAATAAGGCCTCTTGCCAACAGTAAATTCAAGAAAATCACACTGGAAGTGATGTCCAGCCCCAGGCAAACCTTCAGATAATTGCCCTATCTGGCAGTTTGTCAGCATTTGTATAAAAGACTCTAAGCCAGACCACCCAGTTGACCTGCTCCTACATTCAAGACTCACAGAAACTGTGAGACATTAAGTGTCTGTTGTTTTAAGTTTGTTAAGTTTTATTGTAACATGTTATATAATACTGCATAAGTAGCTTCAAATGATTTAAATCCACCCTATAATTCTATTCCCGTGGCCATAATCCCTAGATGAAGAATAAGTAAGTGATCTAGACTCATTTAATTAGGATGAATTTGGGACTTCTGCTCAGAATACTGGAACTGTGTCCCCACAACCATATTAAAAAAAGAAAGTACATAACCTTAACTGATTGCAGCCATTCTAGAACCAGAGGAAGACCAGCCTTAGGATCATACTGACACTGTGCACAGCTGTACAGAGAGGGAAAGAACTGATTCTTTATGATACCACTGATCCCAGAATCAACTACTCCTGACTAGTTACTTGACAACACAGATTCTCCTCTCTGATTAAGCCTGATGGATTTAGTATTTGGCAATCGTTGTTTGCAACAGCAGAAGTTCTAAAAGGAACAATAAGCTACAAAGCTGCATGCCCTAACTCCACTTAGTATATTACAAAATAAGTATGTACATACATATCTATAATTTATTGGTATCAGAAAAGCAGGAAAATATATAAGAATGGATATAAGGGCTGTAAAAGTGCAATTTCTTATCTAATTCTTCAACTTTTCACCTTACTTCTTTCTGAGTATATACAGCTGTTAGCAAGAAAAGATCTGAAAAATACTGTTCTTCAGCACTAATTAAAATACTGCCATATGCAGGTTGCTTACAGAGGCAGAAAAAGTTGTATAATTAAACAGAAAGAGTAAATGAGAATTAGAACTGGGATAGTTTAAAGTTTAGCATTATCGCTGGGCATAGTGGCGCACGCCTTTAATCCCAGCACTTGGAAGGCTGAGGTAGGAGGAGCGTTGTGAGTTCGAGGCCGGCTTGGGCTACAACGCGAGCGCAAGGCCGGCCTGAGCTACACAGTGCGACCCTGCCTCAAAAAACCAGGGCCGGGAGTTTGGCTCAGTGACTTAAGCGCCTGTCTGACAGGCGCGAGGTTGTGAATTCAATCCCTGGTGCCGCTAAAAAAAAAAAAACAACAACAACAAAAAAAAACAATTTAGCATTATCACTTGGATTTGTTAAGTAATCTTCACAAGATTGCTAAGAAGTAGATGATACAGTGAGCAAATGTGATATTACTTAATAAAGTATTTTTTCAAATAAGTTGATAATTAAAAATGTGATAGTATAAATGACAAAGAATTTCAGATGAATCATCAACGTGAGAAAAATGGCTAATTCTGCTGTTTATTTAACTAAGTTTTATTCCCATGCTGTCCCACAATGGGGCAAAGTGCATTCAGGCAGCATAGTGTGATGTGCCACTTGCTACCAGTTTTAGCAATGGCCCCCAACAAAGTTTTCAAAGATACATCATATGAGCCACTCAGAACCTCGTTATTTAAAATAATATAAAATGAGAATAACTATATGTTACACTGAAATAATCACCTTACATAAATTCTTTCATTTTAACTTTACAATAGTTTCTCTAATATGAACTTATTATTTTCCCCATCTTATATACAAGGAAAGTGAGGCCCAAAGTTAAATGGTTATGTGCCAGAAAATTTAACTGACTCCAAAGCTCACATTTAAAATCAGGAATAATCATTTTTTTAGGTGACTTTCAAAAGATTCTTAACTATTTTTCTTCTCATTTTGGTATTACCTCACATTTTAATTTATCTGAAATCTACATATAAATGGAAATTTTCTGTGGGCAATGCACTGAGGTTCTTAAGAGCCTGGATTTCTTAACAGATACAAACTAATTCAGAAAGGGAAGTGTACATAATAGATATCCATTAATAAATCACCAGGAGGTTAACAGCAGAGATCAACTTTTACATTATAGACTAAAGGAATCCAATCCTAACAACTTATGATAAAGGCAGCCCCATTTATACAAGACAAAACTGAGGATGAATGTGATCATGAGATTTTCTTATGTGAGATCACTCAAAATGTGACAACTTCTGGTAGATAGATCAGGTTTTTGTCTAACCCACTATGCCAAGCCAAGGGATTGCAATTTGTCTTTTTGACACTGAAAGTCTTTGAAAGGTTCTGAGTAGGGCATTACAATAAGTATGTATGGTACACCTTGATCAGATGGACTAAAGCAGGAAAAGAAAGCATCAAAGAAAACTAATGCCAAAAAATACTGAGACATCTTTTTGTCAGGTTATTTGTTACTGATAATTACAATGACAACAGCAACAGACAATACTTACTGTACATATTGCCAGGCAATATGTATATATATATATATATATATATATATATATATAAAGTTTTCATAATATATAACTATACTTACTATAAGTCAACGGGCTAAGTACTATTACCCCCATTTTGGAGAGAGGAAAACATATATGAGATGTGATAAAAAAAATCATGAAAGCCTAAATTTAAAAGTCTACTAGAGTAAAAGGCATTTCCCACTACTGCCCCTCAAAATACATCCCTTCACTTTGGACACATTTATTTGATCTTTCTTGTTCTTTATTAAGTGCCAGTAGTTGTACTGTCTAGATGTCCTGAACTGATTCAAAATGTCTACTTTTCATAGACATTTTGACTTTGGGGAAGAATAGGAAGTTGCACATAGTCAAATGCAGGAAATAAGGTAGTCAAGACCATATTGTAATGTTTTTGTGAGTCTGCCTGTTAGACGGCACTTGGCAACAACATTGATCATATTATTTTTTATAATACTTCATGTCTCTATTTATGACAATAGAATGAGGAACTTTAATGAAAGTACATGGACTTTTTGGTAGAAAGGGCAAAAGTTTCAATGATGTCTGCTTTTTTTTTTCTTACTACTACAAAATAGTGCATAATAAAAACTTCCCTTAGATACCCAGGCTTAGAGCGACCCATTTTTGCATTGGTTTCTCTACTGAAAAAGAGAAATGTGCCAGTAATAAGCAACCCATTTAATTTTTACAATTTTTTGATATAGGAACTATTATGACCTTTAATTTACAGGGCAGGAAACTAAGGCGAAGAAAGATTATACAGTGTATGACTCATGTATGTGATGAAGAAAGATCCCCCAGGACAGAATAACTCTGGTACCTGGTCTCAGTATAATGTTGTAGTGCTTCACAGCCAGGCAGCAGGGCACTGACCACTCATTTCTGTCTTCAGCATTTTTCATAAATATCCTCCTTTTCCCATTCTACCACCTTCTTTTCTCTTCTCCTTCCTGAGCATTTCACTGATTTACTGCTTATTCTCTTGTTCAACCGTTAGCCAACTGCTTTCTAGCACAGCCTGGATACCTCAAGGCATATGGAGGTTTCGGTTCTGCAAATCACCTCTTTAAAGCAGTCATTTGAACCTAAGGTTTAGATTTTTTCAAAGCAAACATCTCATTGATGGTCCATGAGTGAAACGTCTAGCTATCTCGAGCTTTTAATTTTATGAGAGAAAAGGCTACGTTTTCTATTTCTTATTTTATTTTCTCCCTAGCAAGGCCCCATAAATGAATCAAAGAAGAGATGATGAATTTCACACCTTGAAATAATCATAAATGCAGAGAGAGCTGGATCTCGTCTAAGTAACGATCAGCTCAGTGGTTCTCAAATTTTACCATTCATTAGAACCATGAGAGAAAATTTACTAAAACAAAAACTTCTGGGGGCATCCCAAAAACTTTTCCTTCAGTATGTGGGTATGAGTGGGCACAGGGCATGTGCTGTTCTAACAATACTGCTGCGAGGCTGATGCTGCTGGTTTGCAGAGCACATGTCTGAGAATCAGGGAGCTAGAACAAGGGTGTGAGGCTGTAGCCACCATTTCATTCCCACTCGAAGTACACATACCTTGGGGAGCTCCAGATACTGCACACTGTTAAATGAACTGAGGTCCACAACTGCATCGGAAGCAGTAACATTTGGTTCTACCTGACAGAAGAAAAGAAATGGCAAGAAAGGCAATTTAATGCTAGTATTTTTGTTTGCTTAAGGTTCACTTAATCAAAATTATCACATATAGTACAATTCAATATTCACTGATTAACATCTTATGGAATTTCTGAGAATTATATTATTTTAAAGTACTTAGGGAGAGTGATTGGACAACAATTATTTTTGGAGCAAAAACAACCAAGCACTTTGGAAGTCAGCCAGGATTTACCCCATAATGAAATCTAACAGCAGCCAGTTACCTAATGGAACTATAGTGAGACACAGAGCACCAGCATAAGTGACATTATTACTCTTTCTGTGTTATCTATCAAGTGAATTCAGAAAGTATTAAACGCTATAGTTGAAAATTGTTAAAATATTCCATTTTCTTAAGGATCATATTTAATAAAATTAATAGGAAAATAAAATTCTCTCCTTTATAAATTATCCATATTATATAACAATCTTAGTTCAAAATCAGAAGCAATTGCCAATGAGAGAATGATTTGTATGTTTACCTTATATACCAACTGTATTGGGTGATATACTATGTACCCCCAAGTCCTCATATACTTTTGATGGGGCTGAGTCTGGCAACGGGATTGGCAATGTGAGTGCTTCACCCGCCCAGGGGTGGAGCCGACATACAGTGTAAGGGAAGGTGGGTCATCCTCTTGCGCTTTCATGCTTCTGCTCTCTCCCTGTCTCTCGCCAGCATGCCTTGCTGCTTGCGGCTGCCATGAATGGCAGTCCTGCCATGCCATGCTGCCTTGGAGCCAACTAAGTGTGGACTGAAACTCCCGAGAAACAGTAAGAATAAACCTTTCCTTCCCTAATTTTGGGTGTCAGGTATTTTGTCTCAGCAACGAGTGAAAAGTAACCAAGACACCAATGTCTATGCATCCATTCAGGAAAGAGTTTTTGTTCTATACCTTCCTTTACTGATAATCACCATGGTTCCTCTAATTTTAAGTTCTCTCTCCATTACATTCACTCATTCATTTATTTTTGCATGGTACCCAGGGTCTTTGCCTTGAGCTACATCCCCTGACCTTCTAATTTATGTAACAATTAAGGTGCATTGTCAACTTTATTGGCTTTGAGATACACCTATGTGGTTAGTGAAGTACATAACTAGGTGTGCTGGGGTGATTCCTAAAGATTTAACCTTAAGGTCTATATATGATCCCTTTTCTTTTCCACTCTGGTTCTGCTTCCCTGTGTTCTCTCTACTTCCTGGTCACAATGAACTGAGCAACTTTCCTCTACCATGTCCTTCCACAGTGATGTCCCTACCTTGGCATCTTTTCCTTTCCTCCATGGGTCTGTGCTCTACTTCCTGGCCACAATGAATGGAGCAACTTTGCTCTGTCATGGCCTTGATATGGTCCTACCTTGGAGCCAGCCAAATCCATAACTCTGTGAGCCAAATTAAATATCTTCTTTAAACTATGGTTGTGGGATATTGTGTTTCAGTTATGGGAAAGGTAACTAACACAATTTTCCTGATTTTTTTTAGCCTTAGCCTCCCAGAATGCTTGGATTATAAGCATGCTCTTTTATCCCTCTTAAACATGTATCTGAAGCTTATCAAAATCAAAACTATCATCAATAATCTCTGTGTTACCCTGTAACCACCATCCTCTCTCCTTAATTTCATACATGCTATTTGTTTTCCCAAAAATCTCTTCATTGCTTTCCCAATAATCTGCTAGTTACCCAGTCCAGAGAATCTCCTTCATCATCCTCTTATTAGACCTCTCTGTAGCTTGGAAGGCTGTGGAACTCACCCTTCTTGAAATATGCCCTTCTCTATTGCTGCATTACCTCCGAGTTCTTTCTCCTCTCCCCAAACTCTTTCTTAGCCTTCCTGCTGACTGTCCATATTACATGAGAACATGGAAGCCCTACTACTTTTCCTAAATGCTCTCTGTGGCCAACTGCTTCAACCTTCATGACCAATAAACATAAAACCTCTATCGACCAGAATTGATCTCTACACTCTAGACCAAAAGTCCCAAAGTATACTTCTATCAGGCTTCTCAACAGGCATTTCATTCTTAAGCTGCCTCAATAAGAATGCGTACAGTTTTGTAACATTTGCTCCTCTTTTCTGTGTTTTCTACTCTGGCAATCACATCAGACACCTGTATAACCTGTTTCATTTTTTTATTTTAGTCTTATTCTCATTCCTTCCCCACAGGCAGAACTGACAACTCACGCTATTGCCTATGCTGACTCTTAACAGTAGCCTTCACACAAGTAGTGTGCTTATTTATTTATTTATTTATTTATTTATTTTTGCGGCACCAGGGATTGAACTCACAACCTCGCGCCTGCCAGGGCAGGTGCTTAAGGCACTGAGCCAAACTCCCAGCCCTGGTTTTTTGTGGTAGGGTCGCACTATGTAGCTCAGGCCAGCCTTACCCTCGCGTTGTAGCACAAGCCGGCCTCGAACTCACAACGCTCCGCCTACCTCAGCCTCCTGAGTGCTGGGATTAAAGGCGTGCGCCACCACGCCCGGCCAGTGTGCTTATTTATGAGTGTCATCTTTACAATGCTATAAATTCCATTAGCAATAAATTGATCAGTCATTTATCTTTGCTATCCCTGTAAGTGGTCTATAATGGTTAACTGAATTTATAAGGGATATCATAATCAAATTTTCTCAGTGAAATAAACATCAGTTACTAATACCTCCTTATTTTGAAGATTGTCTGAAGTAGAAGGCAAAGGTTCCACTGTATTTCCAGGACATACAGCCATCTGACTCAATGCATCTTTATTTCTAAAAGCAAAAAAGAGCATCAACCCAAAACGTCATAATATTATTTCCATACTCTTACTACAAGAGTCAAATATTAGAAAAATTCTCTAATTCTAAAGACTTGGAACTACAACACTCACATATACACACAAATGTTTTATTTTTGTTCAAAAGAACTTCAGTCTAAATATTAATAAAAATATTTGGTAAATCAGTAAAACAAAATTCTCACCTGATGAAAATTATTTTTACTTTAGAAGGGGCACATTTGATAATTGATGAGGCATTTTGATGACTTCTTCCATATAAAATTTGACCATTGATCTGTGAAAATTAAGTATCATTGGTGAAGTCACAAATTTTAATTCTAAGTTTTTATATTTTATCTAACTAACAAAACTTTTTTCTTTAAAATACTCTATTTTCCTCACTAGAACATGAGTCTGACTTTTGATGTGAAAAAAACAAAAGCCTATGTGTAAAGCCAACATTAAAATCATGTGTACAATGTCTGACATCCAGGAACTGTTGGCAGAAGTACCATCTGGATTACCTACAGGAGAATAGACAGCAAACTTGCTCACAGAAACTGAACTCCAACATGCTTTTACAGAGCAAGGCCTATGTGACCTACAAAGACCATCTTGGGAAATCTCCTATTCTCCCTTTTCCAGTTGCTCTCAAGGCTCAAATCCCCAAAACAGGCCAATAGGAGAAGCAATGCTAGGCAGACCTGAAATGTAGGCAGCAAGCTGTGCATAAGCAGCACAGCACCTAACAGAAATTGACAGCTCACTCATCTGGCTATTTAGTCACAGCTGTCTGAGTGTACCTAGCCTACAGGGAAAAATCAGGCACAGGGAAGAGTATAAATGCAATCTGAAGATATGTGGATGCTGTCAATAGGTAGTAAGGACAAACAGCGTAAACGAATAAAATTCTAAATGCTATTAAGTTTGGTTCACAAGTTTATTTTGTTTGGCAGGCTGATATACTTCATGGGTTATTTCAGCCTTAACCTTGGAACCCACTTTACCTCACCTACACCCCTTAACCTATAGGGGTTCAACTTCTAGAATGTCCAGTGGATTAGCATCATGATGGGGAATGGTTATTCATTTCACTTTCCAAATACTCCTAATAAAAACACAGCACAAAAAATGTTTTTAAAGTATGATTTTTATTTCTGTTTTGAAGCAAAAACTGTTTCTAGTGTTACATAGTCATGACCTTTTAGTGGTAACTCACTGAGTAGAGATCTGGTTTAGAGCTAAATTGGCTGCAGTGCATCTATTTTATTAGGCCACTGACAGTTTTCTCAGTCAACACGTAAGGTCTGGGTATTTTCTGGATTTTGGAGATTCTATTGCTCTGATATAGCAAGAAAAAATTCAAAGTTGTACATAAGAATTTACCTCTAGAAGTTCATCTGCAATCTGCAATCGACCATCTCTTCCTGCTGCTCCATTGGGATCAATTCCCACTATAAAGACGCTCATTCGAGTTCGGTCTTTGTTCCCAGCAAGACTTAGGCCCAAACCACTATAACCTTTCTCCAGTTCAATCATATGGAGCTTGCCTGTTAGGGTTCCATAACGCTCTCTGATATTTTCTACACACAAAAACAACAACGATACCATATGTATTGAAAGCTAGTTCATACCCAAATATACTTTACCATGGTACACTGCTTGGTTTTATCTTAAAAAGGCATTATTTGTACCAAAATGTAATCTTTGGGAGCTAGAAGAAAAACAGGCTGGTTGCCCAGTCAGCTGAACTGGCTTCCCTGAACTTTGAGGAATTTCTTTGCATCAAGGGTGTGAGAGCACAATTTCTGGTTAATACACTCACTCACTCACTTGATTTATGTATGTTTGTATGTATGTATGTGCTTGCTTGTTTGTTTGTTTGTCCCAGGGATTGAACTCACAGTCTCACGCTTGCCAGGTAGGCACTTATGCCACTGAGCTAAATCCCTAGCTCAGTACACTCACTTTAATATAATTAGGCTCAAGAGAAGTGATTATTCACATTTACAAACTCTCAAAAGACTACAATTGAAAGAGAAATTTATTTTATCTTTTGTAGGGCAAAACAAATAAGCATGCAGGACATTTATGTTCACTGATCAGCAGGAGCTCCTCTCCCATGTAAAAATCTACATTACATATTACCTCATGGTGGGGAGTTACCTGGTTCATACATACCCACAATTTTTTTATTGCACAGAACCAATAGGCCAGAGCACACTGATGTTACTGCTCCAGTTTTGAGATGCGTCCTAACTATATGAGACCATTTGTATCTCCCACCCCACATCTTCAAGAGGCAGAGTTTATGATCTGCTTCCTTTCCTCTAAGAGGCCACAGGTAGGCTCTCTGCTCCAATGCCCCAGATGAGTGAGCCTTCGGTACCCAGCACTTAACTCTAGTTGTATAAATGAGTCATCTCAGAGTTCAGGCCAGTTGACCCAGAAAAATAGTGCATATTGATAGACTACTAATAAATTGTTTTAAGCCATAATTTAGTTTCACAGTGGCTTACTGATGGAAAACAAACATTTTGGTTCACATTTTCCTGAGTATATTCTGGTCACCTTGATTAGATTAACAAGATATTCTGATAGCACTGATAACAGACAAAATAAAAACTTCCAACTTTACAATCATGTTAGAAAACTGCTGTATGTCTCATGGCCTTCCTTTTACATTGATTCTTAGCTATATTAAATAAACTCACGTCATGACCCCTACAATCTAACAGCACAATTATAGTCTGCTCTTTCTAAAGTGTGTACTATAGTTTTCTTTAAAAAAAATTATATTTTTGCCATCTTTTTTTTTTTTTTTTAATGGTACCGGGGATCGAACTCAAGACTTCACACTTGCCAGGCAGGTGCTCTGCTGCTGAGCTAAATCCCTAGCCCCAATAATTAGATTTTTTTAAGGAAACTTTAACATAATAACCCATTTGTAAGTTTTGGCTAAATATTTAATCTCTCCCTGTAAAATATTTTTTTTCCTTAGAAAATAGAGAAACTGCATAGATCCTACTATTAACTGCTTTTGAATGATTCTTGTACATCAGGCCTGTGCTTTGTACTTCTCAGACATTATCCAATCTAATGATAGCAAGCAGGGGAAAGAACAATATTTTTAAAGAGATAACCACTGCACTAAAACTTGGAAGTCATTAAAAAACTTAAATGACTAAAGTTTTGATTTCAAACATTATGCTATGTTACCATACTAGTACAGAAAATGTCACAAGTGTTAGGTATAATATCAACAGCTAGTAGATTTTATGAGAAATCTGAGGCCTAGATATCCAAATCACAAGATAGCTGATTCTGCTCATTGTTCTGAGAATTGCCTTGTCTTTGTCAGTTCTCATATGAGTAGCAAAGGGGTTTTAATAGCAACGCAGTTTTAACGCAAAGGAAAAATACAATTTTATGCCTCAGGGATGTATGCTGTATTCAACTAAAACGAACAGTATTTTCCCCACACAAAATAACAGCATGTTTCGCTGAAGCTGAAACACACTACTCATATAAGACATAAGCTCTGACAACCTCAGAGCTATTTTAATACTGCTAATAATTAAATGCATCACAAAAAGACAACTTACTCCAGCTGTAACCAAACTCATCCTCTCTGTCCATATCCTCTGAGGTTTTGCTTGCAGATGATTGCGCATCATCACTGCTCATTTCTACAAATGCTGAAGAAGAGGGCTGAAGAACATCACATAATAGAGCCTTCTCTGGCTCTGTTTCTGAGTGAGTCGGTGCCTGTGGGAACAAGAAGAATGCCATGAGTATTGTGCAATCTAAGGAACAAAATTTTAAGGTAAAGAAATACAACAGCACAATGTCAAAAATTTTTAAAAAATTGGCTTTAAAATGTCTACCAAACCATGGAAAGCTTATGTAGGCATGTATGAAATGCTAGATAGGATTCAGGTAAAGTTTAAACACACAAATAGTACTGGAACACAATTTATTATGTGATATTATGCCAATGAGTAATTCAATTTGAAAGCTTAAAGACTTAGGATGGAAAATTGTTAAAAATTTCCCTGTTGAAAAAAAGATTCTCACTCAAAATTTATAAATACATAAGGGTCTGTGCAAGATTTAGGGGTCTAGAAAAGTCTGCCAAGAAACAAAATAGAGGAGGAGCAGATGGAGGAAAAGGAGGAGGGGAAGCAAGAAGAAGAGACCAAAGAGGAGGACGCAAAGAAGATTAACAAGAAAATTGTTCTTCAAAACTTGTTAGTGAGTCTACATGTAAAGAAATTTTTATTGCTACCTGAATCCTCTCTCCAAATAATTCTCAACAAATCCGTGAAAAAGAGCAATCCACATGCAGCCTCATCTACCAGGGGAGTCAGTTTGTTAGCACAGAGCACATAGATTCATGTCTGAACAGGTGTGGTTCTAAGAGACAACTCTACTTTCTGTCAAAGTCGTTCACAAAGTAAATGAGAAAACACAAGAGAATACTTCATACAAAATCAAAATGTGGCATACTTACTGTCACTTAGGACCATAGGTCCTATTTTTAAAAAATGAATTTGGTATTATCAAGGTCATATATTGGATATTATCAAACAGAATGTTTGAAAGCTCTTTAAGTCACAGAGTCCATGCATTTTGCACATGAACAAACTTTTTGAATCTGAGGCCATGAGAAGTGAAATATTTCATTCAAAAATTACCCAGTGGTACTAGGCTTCTTTTTCCTTAATTCTTAATACAAAGGGTGCACTTTGCATTATACCATACTATCTCCTCTAATTTCCATAGTAAGATAACACAAGACAACGGTCAGAGACACCCACTGATATATAAGCCCTTGTATGAAGCTTTTCTTGATAGTTTCAACCTACATTTTTCCTATTCTTTATTTTACTTTTTTCTGAATAAAAGAGTCTCACATAACTTGTCTTTTTTATCTCTAGAAACAGTCATGACCTAAAGAAATTACTATACCTGATAATAAAAATACATTAAATGATATGGATGCATAAATATTTAGGGATCATTGGTTTTGGCATTGGTTGGTGCCAAAAATCAGAATACCACAAAATATATCAACACTAAAACAATATGACACTGAATATGATCTTTCTTTGATGACTGAGAAAGCACTCAATTTTCTGGCAAAGCCAAATGATACAGACTTGGGCAAGCAACTGGTAAATCACAGAATTTGCTGTACTAAAATATGCAGTTCACAAATCATTGGTCAAGTAGTTCCTAGTGCAAATAAAACCCCAGTTATTTCCCCAAATGTGGTTCCTTAAATCTCTCTAGTCAATAATGCATAAATGCAAATGAACAAACATACAAAATAACTTCACTTGATTTTATAAGATTCGGAAATTATAAAAGATTTACTTCAGAATTTTTTTAAAGAAAATTTACTTTTCTGCAATAACAGAAAATGTTATTTAGCAAGAATGAATTAAATCTACCCATTTTTAAAAAGTGTAACAAAATCTAAGCTAAACATCCATTAATTTTAACAGATCTGTGGATACGTATCTTTACAAATCTTGCTGCATGATTTTTGGACTGCTATTTTCCCTAGGGACAAAGAAACAAACCCTGTTCATTTTAAAAGTTATTCAAGACCTTAGTCACATTATTTTCATACTGGTGACATACTGAAATGGTGTACTAACACAGATGATTCATCACAAAACTAATATTAGCCCGTATTAACTTGAGGTAGAACTAGGACTTCTATTTTACTACTAGTGGCACCCTCATTTTATCAAGATTATCTAACTGGACTGCTATTGACACTCCCTAAAATTTACTAAGAAGAATGTAAATCTTTAACAAAGATCATTTAGCCTTTTTTTGGCAAAAATGCAAAGTACACTTGAAATCACTCAATGACATGTAGGCACATAACATACACAAATTGCACACTTTAACACACCCACTTACAAAAATTTCATATTGAAGACAAACCTTAAATGGTGTGGGAGCAAAAGGGTTAGTTGGGGAACAGTAGAAGATAATTTTACTTGAATTCTGTAATTCCTACAGTAATAAAAAACATAATCCTTCAGAAATGGCATCTTTGCTTATCCATATTACAATAACAAGAAAATCTGATGAATATTCATAAAATGTTTCCTAAAAGAAATTATTGACCACTTTTTTCCTTTCCATGGTCAAATTATGATATATAAATTCTTGTAAATTTTTATTTCAAGTTTGATTTTTGTAATTTTATCAGAATATGAGTATCTAAATATAGATTTATGAACTCTAAAATACTTAAGTTTTCTGATTCGGACACTTACACAGACACACTTAATGAATAGTCAACAGACTCTTGGGAGTACACATTTACATTTATGGTAGGATTAACTCATACAAGAGCTTTTATGACCATCTTGTGAAACTCTAAAATGTTTTAAGTCAATATAAGGTTTTAAAATAAATTGTATGTCAAAGTAGTTCATGTATTTGACAGTTAGCAAAAATCTGAGTATCAGAAAATTTAAATCACAGCAAAATTCAAGAAAAGCACTGGACACAGGTTACTACTTTTCTCTTCAGAAAGGGGTAGTTTCAGCTATAAAAATAATCTCTCACAGAAAATTTGCATGCCCACTCCAAACACAGTGTTGTCTTTTTGTTTTGAATTGTTTCCCTCCCCAAATGTAGTGAACAATGAACTGGGACAAAGCACAGTAGTAACAAAGATAAAAACATTTGCAAAAAGCAATGGCAAGACAATGGGCATTATCCAACCTTGTCAGCGTTGAACTGGAGAGAGTCAGCAAATGGGTTAGTGCTGCTGAAGTTGTACTTAGGGTAAAGGTTGTGCGGCAAGGAAGGCAAGGGGGATTTCTAAAAGGAAACATAAGAGGTGCTGAGGGCAAAAGAAATGTACTTAAAACAACTCAATTTTTATAGCAAAATACTTACTGATTTAAAGAACTGTCTGTGTGAAACCAGATTTTATATATCTAGTAATTAATGGCATCATCTTAAATTTGTAGCTGAAAGTATGTCTGTAATGCCCTAAACCTAAACCTGGGTATAAATTAGTCTACAAACTACAGAAGAACTAGAATGTCAAATTAACTCCAAAGTTGTTTTCACTGAATGATTTTTCTATCATGGATAGATATATACGTATCTATATACATATATATGTGTGTGTATGTATACGAACACACACATATATATGCATACATATTATGTATTTATGTATGTGTGCATATATTACTACTACATATGTGTATATATAACTATATTACTGCTTTATCTATTAATTTATACTTCATGAATATCAACAAACATGTTTCAAAATTAAAACCATCCAGTTTCTGTTATATTTAAAAGCTAATTATGGGGTCAGGGGTTTAGGTCGGCAGCACAAGCACCTGCCTAGCAAATGCGAGGTTGTGAGTTTGATATGCAGTACCCCCCCCAAAAAAAGCAGCTAATTATGTCATTTTAAAATAGTTTTTGCATTCCAAAATGCATACTGAATGTTTGTCTGCTAGTTCATTAGTAACCTTCATTATTTCTTTATTTTGTTTCCCTGTAAGGAAACTTCAAATTTCTACTAGATATTAAGAACAATAAATTTAAGAAGAAATAAGCCAATCTAGAGTGGTGTTCTCCTTTCGTAAAGGTAGAACAGGGAGATTCGTATTTTAAAACTAAATTCCTATAAAATTTTCCATAACACTGGGGAATTTATGGGCTTTGAACAATATCTGAGGTCCTGATTTAGAGCGTTTTGCATAGATTTTGTAGTTCGCCTGAGCCAGGACTGTTAAGAGTTGAATATACATATTAAAGGCAGGATGCCTGCCAGATAGAATTTAGCATTCTCATAGTTTAAAAAAAAAGTAATTTCCTTAGCACAATAAATTCTTCTCCTTTTCACACCCGCTATCTTTTTCTTTTATTGACTATATCTTGCAGGGGAAACTGTAGACATTTAAAATTCATTTTGGCTCCAATTAAATGTTTGTGTTACTTCTCTCTATAAAAAAAGCCCCACTGGCAGGCGCAGAGTGTAGAGAGGTTGTCACATGACACCATTCTGTGTGGAAGAACATTCTGGAAAGATTGTATCCTCTGCGTGCCTACACTAAAGCTTATGCTATGTTACCCTTTCAATCTGCTCTTCTTGCAACGCTTTTCCTATGGAGGGAAGATAGAAAGATATGGGCACAATGACATTTCTGCCCATCTTGACTTTCTCCCTCCAATTCAGTTTAAAATGTCAACTCCTGTTTTACAGAAGAGAATATCACAAATGCCAAAGAACATGACCATTTATTAAAGTGGAAAAAATGACAGGGCAGAGATGAAAAACATATCTTAGAGAAAACAGTTCCATGTATTGAAGACAGAGAATATTTCCAATATTCATGCATGATATTTTTCGGTTTCAAGTGTCCTTTATAATTATGTAGAACAACAGAAAACAAAATCATGATGGCAAGAAACAGAATACTTAAAGAGATCCGCAATTTTTGGTTGCTTTGTTATGTTAAAATTTGCAGATCTTATAGGATTAGAATTTGGCCCTGATGGCACAGTGTAAAGGTACAGCAAGAGCACAGCAGATGAAACAGTAGGTCATTCTATTATGAGACAAAGATAGATAGAACCACAAAATTTTGCTTAAAAAAAAAATCAACAACAAAGCTGTCTATATTCTTAAGGGTCGATAAGAGCAGAAACACTGTTAACTAAGAAGTTTAAGGAAATCAAAAACTTTCTCTGGTCCATGTTAATGGTATTAATGAGGTCCACCTTACAGTCAATGAGGCCAGACTAAAATCTGTGAAGCCTCATTCTGGTAGAATTATCAGGATTAGGCTGGAAAGGTCTGATTAATGAATAGTCTAAGGGCCAACAAGAATGATTAGTCCATCAGCCTATGTATAAAATTTCTTAGAAGCTTTTTCCTCCATTCATAAATAAAACATTTAACACTAAGAGATTTTTAAGAGTGTTTATTTGTGATTTTTCCTTTTTTGCTTTATATTACTAGTGACATGATTATTTCCATAAGGAAATAAAACCCTGGGAACAAAGTATGTTTCATTTTAAATGCAAAATTAATTCTAATTTCTCAAACAAAATGTACACAACAGGACTAACCATGTCACTCTAACCAAGATTTATCCTGGGATAACTGCTTCAAAATTAGGTGTCATTATGCCTCAGATAAAAAAACAGTAATATTTTCCAGGTGTATTAGACAATATCTTTCTAGGCTCATTAGAAAATATGACTGGCATTGAAAGAAATGTTTCTAGTTTAAATTTTTAAAGTGATATTAAGAACCATTATTCATCAATTGTAATATTCTCCCAAATGATGCAAAAGGTGGAAATTAAAAATAAAACAAAAAAGGAATAAAACTCACCCACCTACACACACACACACACACACACACACACACACAAAAGCTTTAACTTAAACATTATCAAGCTGTGTCTTTGTTTAACACAACAAATGGAAAACAAATGTAAAAGAATTTGTAGTTCTTTAAACAAACTGAATGGAATCTGTAAAGAATGCAGCATGGCATGATACAGTCCTACCATTTGGCAGATTTTCTATCTGAATGGATAATTATTACCTAACAATAAACAACTGAATGATTAAAAACTGCAGCTGCTTATTTAAGAACTACTAAATTCACTCCTTACAGGGAACGATGACCAGAGTTACACCTGTCTTGAACAAAAGGAAGCACCAGTGAAATCAGTCTGGTCATTTTGCATTCCACGGCATAGAAAACTGATACTACTTTCATTTATCTCATCCACAGACATGTTTGCTACCTTCCTTTCATCATTTAAGCATTAATATCTTAAACTCTTAATTTCACAAGTTAAATTCAAAGTGTTTTATTTCACAAAATTGTATTTTCAAATTTTAGAGGGTACCTTTAACATTCCTCATAGATGCTGCCATTGTTCTTTTAAAGATAACCAACCTTGAAGACAAGTAAAGCAGACAATTCACAGAGAATTAGTAGAACAGAGGTTATTAAGTTCATGAGTGGTGACTGAGTGATTCAGGAAGCTAAGAAACTCTTGAAATGGTATGAAAGCTTTTGAGGAAGCATTCATAATTTTGAAGAATTTTTCCAGGGGTATACAACAAAAATATATTTAGTAACTCCTGCATGTGAAATTTTTTTCATAGGCAAACAAAAGCAATAGAAAAAAAGAGTAATAAATATTGTCATTATTTTCACCTACACCATTATTAGGATATATTAAATTCACAAAGCCTCATTTGAATTCTTCTTTATCAATGATGTTCACTACATGTGCTTGCATTTTCTAAAATATTTTCAAAGTTATTCTGCCTATGATGCCTGATTAGTAGTTTTCTGTCCACCAGGGGCTGTACACTGATAAACTATATAGTGATTATAGCTAGTAACAGCAATTATAAAATCACTTGTAATAAAACAAAATCCACTTTGTGGAAATGCACTGTTTAATGGGATGCACAAATACAACAGAGATCTGATTATGGATAAAGAGCAGATTCAGTCTAGGGAATAAATTTAAGGAAATATAATCCTTCTGGCTTCCAAGGGACTCTTCTAAAGATCACAGACTATTTAACCTGGATGACTATGCCACATTCCTTTCAACAATTCGCATAGTTTGTGTGACTACAATGAGTAACTGATCATCTAGACACTATGGTCACAAATAAATCCTACTTCTGTATGTTTTCAACAGACTTTAAGACTCTTAAACATGGTGAAAGGAATTTCCAAGACAACTCAATGTTTAAAAGAGCAAAAAAATCTTAATAAGTCTTCTGAGACTTCATTAATCCTTTACCTGCTCATGCAGACAACTTGGCCCTTGCTACACTAGACTCCAAGTTGCGAACTATTTGGATATGCCTACATTTGCCCTTTATGTTCGCTTACCCTTGGTCTGTTTACAATGCTCTGTACCATAAAGACTACAGGGTTGCCTGCTTTCCGAATGGCTTCCACAGCTTGTTCATGGCTTGCATCTCTGAGATCCATTCCATCCACCTGCAATGGAAGGCCTCAACTTAACATTTCAAGAAGCTATAGAATAAAGAACAATTTGTGGATCTGACGTTTTCAGGACCCTCCATTAGGCTCTTGGAAAATTTGTTTCAGTATCTATATTAATTGAGACTATTTTTAGATGGCATCACACCAGCAGACTTGTGGTCCCTTCTTTTGGACACAGATTTCTGAAACAGTAATCAGTTGGAAAGATGGCACTCTGCTTTGCATTCCTTACATTGCTCAGTTTTTCCTTCAAATTAATAAATCAGCATCAATAAAGAAATAAAAAAGGGACTAAAAAATAAAAGGGACTAGTGGCACTGTCTTTATCATGAAAATCACTGTATTCATTTTCTTCTAATTCATTAGAGTGGGAGGAGGCAAGTAGTGAAGCTTTATATATTTCTATCCTGGGAAGCTCCAAGTTAAAAACAAAATTCTGATATCCAGAAAAATCAGATTATAGTAAAGTTAGCTTTGTAAAAGAATCTTTGCAATAGACATGAAAAGAGCTGGAAGCCAAGAAATTGTGCTCATCTGTTAGTAATTTTTATATAAACAGTTTGAGAGTAACAGTTGTTTTCTAATTTTTTATTGACCATGGACTGTCTAGGTGATGATCAGTTCAGCATATATACTACATGAAGGAGGAAGAAAATAGTTTAAAAGGCCAAATGTTAATCCTGCCAGAAAACTAGATTATCATTTTATCATTCCCAATTACTAAGTTCAGAGTAGACAAAATTCTGGAAAAGAAAATCAATTATCAGACGGCATAGGATATCATCATTTTTCAAGAATTACAAAGAATTACTAATTTAGTTGAAAATCTCCCTCGGTTTGATACATGGATGACAGAGCAATTTTTTTTTGATGTACAAAAAAATGACTTTAGAGTTTGTGCTTTTGTAAAACAAAAGTCAGTATTCCTATCTACTACGTTTACCATACATTCCATTAGTGCGACGATTTAACAGGATGCTATATATCTTTGCTCAAGTCCAAAGAACACTACACTTAGAACAGAATAGTACTTTGCAGATATCTGTTCACCTAATCTACACACACTTTCAGGTACTCTTAGCACAGGCATATTTCAGAATTCCCAGTACTACAGAGGCTTAAGACTTTCTTCTTTAATGGAAAAGCCTCTGCACCTAAGGCACTATTTAGTATAAAAAATTATGCTAAATTAAAGCTACTTTTCAACACAGAAATATTCTTTTCAATTAGAAAGGCATATTTTAACTCAATGCATTCAAACAATATTTTGGGACAAACCACGATTAATCTTTTATAGAAATAATTAAAAAAAGTTTTTATTTTTCTATTTTAAACAAAGATATCTATAATAAAGAATGTATAAAACAGGGGCTGGGGGTTTAGCTCAGTGGCTCAAGTCCCTTCCTAGCAAGCGCGAGGTCATGAATTCAATCTCTGATACCAAAAAAATAAGATTAATTAAATTAAAAAAAGAACATATAAGGGCCAGGAGTTTGGCTCAGTGGCTTAAGCACCTGTCTGGCAGGCGCGAGGTTGTGAGTTCGATCCCTGGTGCAGCAAAAAAAAAAAAAAAAAAAAAAAAGTGTAAAACAAACTTCTTAATGATGACCTAAAATTGAAAATCATAAATGGAATGCTTAAAGAATTATTTCCAAGTGGCCTAATGCAAAATCTAATGAAAGATAAGGATGCAACAGGGAGAAATAGTTTGTCAATATTTCCTATGAATGATTGCAGTGGGTAAAAGGGGAACAGGGTCCTTGCTTTTCTCTCAGATCTCAATCTATTCTTTCTCTGGCTCTCAGACACTACAAAGGAATAAGTAAATAAATCCACATTATAAGTCATGATTGATAAGTATAATCTAAACAATTATGGTACTTTGATACATAAATTATATAGGTTTAAAACATGAGACAATCAGTTGAATACAATGGCCGTTATAGTAATAAAGTTGTATTTATTTTGAAATTGTCACTCTCAGTTTACTCTGTAAATCAGAAAATCTGGGTCAGATACCCACTTTTGCACCATTTTAAATATAACCGTACTGGGCATATTGCCCCTAGTGAACTAACTTGCCAAGTCAGTCTCTCTTGCCAGGCAGGCATGATGCTTTATCTATTATGGGACAACCAGAGCCTGATACAGCACCTGGAATGTGACAGTTCCTCCAGAGATATTATTCATATAACAAAAGAGTATGTGACTCAAGTGAGAAGAGTTGACTTAAAATATTACACTTTGTGCTGAATTAGGTGCAAACTGATTACACATTTGTCTGATGTGCAAAACAAATACATGCACAGGTGTACACACATGTGCAAACAGGCAGTGTCTTCAATGGTCAATACACATATTACTGAGCAAGAGGTGCACCCCACTGTACTGGGAGAGTATGTATTCGAACAGTAATCAAAGTCTTAGCATTTAAAGAGTTTACAAAAAATAAAGACTTACTTGGAACAAATTCTCAATCAACAAAGCTTTTCGACATTAAAATGATAAAGTACTTCTTGAGATAAATCACACTGGAAAACTTCATTATGATATGCACATTTAATCTGTATAAAATTATACATAATTTTAAACGATTCTATTATCCCTAAGAAATTTGTTTTACTCTTAAACAGATGTAATTATTTGATAGTGGGGCCAATGTTTCAAAAACTGGCTGGCAATTATTTCTAATCATGTTTCTTTTTTTTTTTTTTTTTTGCGGCACCAGGGATTGAATTCACAACCTCGCACCTGACAGACAGGTGCTTAAGTCACTGAGCCAAACTCCCAGCCCTGGTTTTTTGAGGCAGGGTCGCACTATGTAGCTCAGGTCGGCCTTGCGCTCGCGTTGCAGCCCAAGCCAGCCTCAAACTCACAACGCTCCTCCTACCTCAGTCTCCTGAGTGCTGGGATTAAAGGCGTGTGCCACCACGCCTGGCTCCTAAGCATCAGTTTCTACATTGATATACAATGTGTCATCACATACATAAAAGAAAACTAAGGGTGAAAAGAAACATTTTAACCACAAACATATTTTTTTTTAACACTGAGTAGAGTAACCAGTACAAAGGTGGGAATTCCTTTAGTGAAGAAGATGAGACAGATGAAGAATTCTGACACAGAAAGCTCACTAAAGGGTACCTCTACTATTCTGTCTCCAGGCTTCAAGGTTCCATTTTTCCCAGCTGGACTGTCCTCAAGAACATGTTTAATGAAAATGCCCCTCATCACTTCACCATTGCTTAGACGACTCCCCATTCCTCTTCCACCAACAATGCTGATACCCAAGGATTTGCTTGGTTCTCTCCAAAGTTCAACCCTATAAAAAATAAATTTTTAAACTCTCAGAAGAAAACATACAGGAAAAACTTCGATATTAGATTTTAGAGTGACTTCTTGTATATGCCACCAAAGGCACTGACAAAGGAAAAAAAAAAAAAACCCAACAAACTGAAACTTATCAAAGTGAAAATCTTTGTATAAAGGACACCACCACCAGAGTAAAAAGACAAACTATAGGAGAAAAATAAAATTCGATAATCACAATCTGAAAATGAAATAATTACCAGAATATATGGAGTACTTCTAAAACTCAATTACAAAAAACAAACAAGTAGATTAAATAATGAACAAGGGACTTGAATAGATATTTATGTAAAGAAGATACATTAATGGCATGTAAATGCATTAAAATATGCTTATTATCACTAATCATTACATGTAAATCAATACACAATAAGATACTAGCTCATACCTATTAAAATTTCAACCACCAAAAAAGCAAAAAGTAACAAAGAGAATACAGAGAAACTGGGAACCTATGTATTTTTGGTGGGAATGTAAAATGGTGCAGCTGTTATGGAAAATACTACATTCTTTTAAAAATTAAAAACACACTTACCATATGATTCAGTAATTCCACTTCTTGGTGTACACCCAAAAAAATTCAAAACTGGGTCTTATATAGATACTGTTTACCCTTATAAAAGTATTTTTTATTCACAATAATCAAAGGGTAGAAACAACCAAACTGCCCATCAAAACAAATGAACAAACAAAATAATATAGGCGACTGGCGTGGACCCCAGGAAGAGAAAGAGATGGGCCTCTCGGGAGCCCGCCCCGCCAGGCCTGAGTGCCTCCAACCAGAAGACAACTAAGTCTGCCTTCAGGGGACCTGCGTGACCGGTGTGGACCCCAGGAAGAGGAACATGCACTGCCCCCCGATGCCTACCGACGCGCGGGCTAAGAATCAAGGACAAAGCTCTGCACTCCCCCCACCCCCCCATAAACCAACCTGCTCATTTGGAGGTCTGGCTAAATTGATAGCAACTAAGGTACATAAAACAACTAAATGCTAGTATTGTTTTGTTCATTTTGCAAGCCTGGGGCTGGCAGCCTGAGCATCTCTTTGGAAGATGACAGTACACAATGTAGCAAAAACAGGGGATTCTCTTCTGCCTTGTCTTTGAGGCCCAATGTTGTTCTCATTGTTTTGCTTTATTCTGCCTAATTTATTTATTTATTTATTTATTTTTGGCCTTATTTTATATTCTGTTTTTATTGGTTTTTTTGTGTCTTTCTTTTTGGTTTGATTTTACTGTGCCTGTTGGAATGGTCAACTGTTCTGAGGATGACAGGATGTACTGAAGTAACTATTGCTTTCATGGTGTCTTTCTTTGGAGTTCTGTACCAGTTCTATTGCTTTGTTTTGATTGACTTCGTTCTGTTGTGTTTTGTTGGATTTTACTATCTTTAAAATAAATATTTAAAAAAATATATATAACACAATGGATTACTATTTATCCTTAAAAAGGAAGAAAATTCTGAAAAACATTTCAACCTGGATAAATTTTGAGGACACTATGCTAAGTGAAGTAAAGGACAAATACTGTATGAGTCCACAGATATGAGACCCTAGAGTAGTCAAATTCATAGAGACAGGAAGTACAATGGTGGTCACTATGGAATGGGAGGAGGGAAAAATGGAACATTCTAGTTTAATTGGTACTGAGTTTTAGTTTTGCAAGATGACAAAAGCTCTGCAGGTGGATGGCAGTGTCAGCTGTATAGCAACGTGAATGCACTTAATGCCAATGAATGATAGCTTCAAAATGATTGAAATTGTTAAGAATAAGTAACTATTTTAAAAAACAATGGTATACCAGTAGAAAACAAGATAGTTTAAAATATTTTCCTAATGATATGCTTTGTAAAGCCGGATAAATACTAATGTATTTATGTAGCTGATTTGTTATAAGTAAATATTGGACTCACACTTCAGGCTGGGGCACAGACCAATGTAAAAGTACCATTTTGCAGGCGCTTTAATATTACAGGCACTAGGAAATCAGTAAATTTAGCTCCCACTGAACAGATGGTAGCTTCTAAGCTTAGCAGCCAAATCCAGGGAAGAACACTCCTGCATACGCTACATTAGAGGCTTGTCTTTGTGAAATCTTTCTTGCCAAAGCAGACCTGTTCATTAATAGTTGGGGCATAAAGAACAGAAGCTGACAAAATCCTACATAATCTGATTCTTCTTTTACCTCCCTAAACTCCCTAAACTACACTTTGCTGTCTCCAATCCAGCTACCATATCTCCTTCCAGCTGCTTTTAAATTCACGGCATATGATCCTGCCATGGGCTCTTTGGCACTGGCTATTCCCTCTGTCTTACATGCACTTTTCTACCCACAGAATAAAATATGATCATGTATAATAATCATAAATAGCCCTAAGATTTATGAATCAATTTCAAGTATGTATCTTGTGAAAAGGCAAGTATGTAAGAATAAGGTGATTTGCAGTGAGGTGTCTCTCTGAGATGAGGCAGCAGGGCCAGAGCTGAAGGCCTTGCAATCTGCTCCACGCTTCATAAAAGAAAACAATGTTGGACAGTAAGCAGAGAAGACAGCATTAACATTAGAAGTGCTTCCAAAGGAAACGAAAGGTCAAATAAGGATTTCTGAGAATTGAGTAGAGTTCCAAAAAGACAAGACTAGGAATTAAAGTGTGTCATAGATAAAAGAAGAGGTTATGGGCTCTTTCTGGTCAGGTGGTTTCTAGAATAATACAAAACCCCAAAAATAATAGTTAACATTTATTAAGGGCCCATGATATCTCATCCTTATTCTTTAAATGAGTTACATTTTATTCTCATATCAATCTACAAGATGGACACTTGTTATCAGCCCCATTGTACAAAGAAGGAAAGAACTGTGGAGTGGTTAAATAACTGGTGGACAACAGCACCATGTTTTCGCATAAGGGTTTTGGCATGGATTGTAAATTTTAAATAGGCTGCCTAGAATTAAAAGACATGAATCCTTAGCTATGGAGAAAACAACCTAAAAGACAGCTGCTAAAATGACCAGCGTGCTGAGAAACCAGGCTCATTATTCATAGGACACAGCATGGTAAATACTCCTGGGAAAGAAAATAAAGATCTATAAAAGAAACAATTTGTAGGATATTTTCATTTTAGAGTTAACTCCACAGGGAAAAAAATGTAAGTCTCTCTTCAGATTTACCCATAGGTTTCAGAAGAGTGAAATTTAGAAAGGCGAAGGTAAAACACAGCTCTGTTATACTTTCTGGGTAATGAATTACATTTCTGAGTTCAAATCTTAGCCTATTGCCACTTAATATAGTAATCATGAGACAACAGGCATCTCACTTAATCTGTCTCATTATTTTTTAGCTGTGAAATAGTGTCAATAAGTGCCTCTACAGCAGAGAGCTGTGTGATGATTAAATTACTCAAAACACCCAAGTACAAAACAAATACTGGTACACAGTAAGCAAACAATAAACCTTTTATGATGATGATGATTCTTCTTCAATCAATATGACAAATGAGCAACTGTCTACCTCACCCAATTAATCCAGTTATGCTTTGTTTATTAAGACAGATGGATAAAATATTTAAAAAAAAATGACTGTGATGTAGTAAGAAGGAACTAAGGAAAAAAGAACTTACAGAAAGGATACAGAAATAAAGATTGGTATAACCAACACAAATAGCAGCTTAACAACTTACCTCATAAAGTACAAATTAAATATAAACCTATGAGAGTCAGTAATTATTCTTCCGGATACATACCCTAAGTAAATTTTCACATAGAAGTATAAATAAATAGATATATTTATTATACAGAATTATTATAACAGCAAGTAGCTATTTGCTACTCAAACATCAGCTTGATAATGGATAAAGTATGGAAAATTCACATGCTGGAATTCAACACAAGTAAGTGAACTGAATTAGAGATTTAAGTATCAAATACGGAGAGGTCTCCATACAATCAGACTGAGAGGGAAATTAAGCAAGCCAGAAACGATACCTATAGTATGCTATCAATTCTGTACATAAAAATTACACAGGAAAAATGAGTAATACCATTTTAGAGTCTTAACACTTTGCCTAAATGAATTCTCTATTTTCACATAAAGCAAATATATGTTGATCTTATGAATGGATAAGATTCATTTACCAAAAGCCCTGGTGATTCTGGTAAGCTTCCTCACTGTTATAGTTTGTGTCTAGATGTCACCCCAAAGCCTCATGTACTTTTACATGGGTTTTTTCAGAGGCGACTGAATCAAGATTGATTCCCAATGCAATGTTGGGGTTAAGGGTGCTGGGAATAAGGGTGGGTGATGGTGGATCACTCCACAGATTGGACTGGCACCATCCTAATCCCAGCAGTCTGGATGAAAGGGGCAGAAAGAGGCTTGTCTTCCTCTTTGTTCTCTCTGTTGTTGATTTTGGTGTCTTCCACCACCATTAACTGTTGGCTCTCTCCCATGTGCCACCCTGTCTTGGAGTCAGCCAATTATGGACTGAAAACTATAAACTATGAGCTAAATATATCTTTCCTCCTTTAATCTTGGGTGTCAGGTATTTGTCTCAGTAATGAAAAAGTAACTAAGACGTTCATTGTATCTACACACTTCCCCTCCCCAAAGTAACATATTGTTTCTATAAATATTAGTGAGCACCGGGTATTTTGTTTAGAGGAATTTGTGGAAGCTTCAATCATTTTCTCTATGTAAAGTAGTTACTACCTTTAACGTTTCTTGGGCTGCTGTGAAGGTTAAAACTGAAAAGAATATAATCCAGAAGTATACTCTTCTTTCTCTTAAAAAAAAAATCTGTAATGTTTCTTGTGCTTAGTGCTTCCTCTCTTAGTTATTAGTGTTAAAAATTATATTATTATAAACAAGACCAAGCACTGGCTGAGGATTCACCCTGTTCAGGGCATTATGCTAAGGATTTTAAATGTTTATTTTACTAATTCCTCTCCCAAATTTACAAGGTATTGTTATTGGCCCTATTTTAGTAATAAAGTAGTCAAGACCTAGCAGAAATAAATATGCCTTAGAAAATGTCAAAGCTCTTCTTGATTCTAATCATTTTATATACTCTTCATCCCATTATGTTGTTCCTAAAAATGACCAATGTATCATTTTTTCCAATCATTACTGTCCAACAAAATCCATGCTAAATTATGACATCTGTCAGAAAACAATTTATTTCTGTCTCAATCTACAAAAACATAAGATACTTAATAGCTTCTATTTATGCCACAGATCTAGAACTTATATTGCGTTCTCAATGTGAGCAGTCCTTCTGGAAAATGTTGATTTTTTTTTTTAAAACTAATTCAATAGCTTGTGAAGAAACTGAAAACTCATTTTGGATGGATGGAAGTGCTAGTTTACTGACAGCAACATAAAATGTTCTCCATATTTTGAAAATGTTTAAATACAATGGCTGTAGGCTCAAGTTCAAGTTCAGTTTGGCCTTGAACTCACTCCGTAGCCCAGGCTAGCCTCAAACTTGCAGAGATACTCCTGCCTTAAACATCCAGGTGCTGGTGTTACAGACATATGCTTCAAGTTCATTTTTGAGTAAAGAAAATATCATCAAACCGTATTCCATCTCTGGAGCATTTTTTACTCACTGATTAACAAATACTAATTTTTTTTTTTTCTTTTTTGGTACCAGGGATCGAACTCATGACCTTATGCTTGCTAGGCAGGTGCTTGAGCCACTGAGCTAAATCCCCAGCCCCAAAACTAATGTTTATTAAGAATAAGGCACCCTCATGATGCTTACATTTTGGTCTGTTTTGAGGAATGTTCAATGATCACTTAAATTTTTACAGTTAATGCAAAATACCTTGCATCATTTTTGTTTCCTGTGTCTCTAATGCTTGTACAGACAAGTACATAATAACTCCTTGAAGGCAGGGTTTGTGTCTCATATTTACTTCCTATTATTCACAAATCATGACCTTAAGATCCCAGCAATGCTCTCTCAAACTCAAGTGGATTTTACTCAGTATAAGTACGTTAATGTGCTGCAGTAGTTAGATTCCTCATTTTGGGACAAAATACTCAACAACTGTAACTTAAAGGAGGAAAGGTTTGTTTTGGCTCATAGTTTCAGCAAGCTTACACAGAGGAACAGCAAAGTGCAAGGGTCTAAGCAGACGAAAGTTGCTCAAATGAGGTGGCCAGGAAGCAGAGAGAGAAGGAAGAGCCAGGGAGGGAGACACACCCTCCCATGTGGCCCACCTATTCTGTCCAGTTCCCCACCTTTCAAGAGCACACATGTGTTAGCAGCTGAACTCATCAGTGGTTGATTCCAATAATGAGTACAGCACCCCACTGTTCTTATCATCTTCCACAAACCCTTAGAGGGACATTCTTAATCCAAACCATAACATGCCTTAGGGATACATAGTGATACATCTGAGTATATTCGAGAAAGTTACTTTTTTCTGTTATATATGAAACTGGTGCATGGTTTAGGATAAACTTATCTTTTAATAACACAGTTGCTTACTCTCAGGTACATAGACACACATACATTTTAAATACACATTTAAGTATCTAGTTTCTACAAATGCTAAATAAAATTTAAATGGTGCTATACTTAAAATAAATCTATCCAGAATTTATTGTGTATTTCAACTACTGATGCACAATTTTCTCTAATGTTAGTCTATACTATGCGCCGAATCATTGCATATATGTTAATTTTAACCCTGTATGACATACATTATTCTCTTCAACGTACGCAAGAATTACAGGGTTAGGAATATTAAGTGACTTGCCCAAATAGAAATATGAAATCCAGTACTTCAAACCTTTAAACACATATATCCCCTAAGTGAACAGAAGCCAGAAATAGTCCTTACCTCCTGGGCTGATTCCAATTGCTGTATGCTGCATTCTGAAGTTCACTTTCTTCTCCTTCTCCCTCTTCTCGCTCTGGTAGTTCCGGAATGTCTCTAGATAAAGAGTTTCACAATGAGTACTCTAACCAATACTGTCTGATATGTAGTTAATTGTTGATGAAGCTAACTACTTTATATTTTCACTATACCTGACGAAGATACGTAAAATATTTTTATGACAGAGGGAAAAAAATCAAATCAAATAAGAATCTTATATTACAATCAATCTACCAAAATAGTCTGGAAATACTGAACCCCGAGTCTACCCTCTTTGTTTTCTAATAAAACATAGGAGAATAAAGGAAAAAGTGAACACTTAAATTTTAAAGAATTCATCAAATATTTCCTAGATTGCTGTCATTTGCCAAAAAACAAGAGGCACTATGTAGACTACAAGCATACACAACTCTGCTCCCTGCCTTGATGCAATTAGGTACCAACTATCGGAGCAGTTTAGCATCTCTGTTTCCTAAGGATAGAACACATTACCCCTTTAATGTGGGAGATGCTTCTGGTTTGGCTCTAGCCCATCCACAGGGATCAGGAACAGAATACTCTTTTAAAATATACTTTCAGTTTTGGTGACAATTTACATTTTATCAGATAACAACCATCTAAGAAAATGTATCTATCTGTTGATTGACTGTAAGTAAAACTATACAATTATACCAAACACTGTTTTGTTTTTCCAAGGGTATATCTTATATGAATAAAAGACACTGAAAAGCAATTGAAAACAATTAAGTGGATTATGGCATGTCTTTATGCTATTGGTAAAAACTGATTTTCTAAAGAAACATGTTTGCATCATCCTTTTAAAGCATAGAAGGCTATAAAAGTTCTTATCCAGTAAGTATTTCCAGGTGACTGCTAAAACTGAAAAAATCAAAAAAAGTACATGTTCAAACTATCACCATTCTCCACTGACAGGAATACTGAACGCTCTCAAATTGTATCATCTTTACACTTTGAGATTAGAAGTCATTTAATCAAATAATCTGTGTTTGCGGTCACATTTCTGGAGAGGAATGGTTCAATCCCGTAGAACATCTCACCATTTCTTTGGCCTCAGTGGTAGCAAAAAAATATGGTTAGAATGAAATCTAATGTGTTAAAAGAGTTCTACTCTCAGTTTTGCATTTGAATTCCAAGTAAAGAACATGCTCTGAATGAATGGATCTGGCTGCCTGGAGTCTAAACCTGACAGCAGGACCAAATAACAGAGAACAGTTCAAAGAGGGAAATTCCAAAAATGGTGTCAGGAAGGTCACTGAGAAATAGTCCTTATCCAGAGGATCAAGGCAGAGAGGTGAAAACAATGCTTTAACCCACTGGAAATGTAACTGGAAAAAACTTGACAGCAAAAGGAAGCCTGGAAAATAGATTTAGAATTTGGGGAGAGTGACAGCCATGAGACAGGGAGAGGTTTTACCCCTAAAACCTAGCCTGTGGGAGATACCAAAAACCACTTTTGGTCATACTGCCCCAGGTTTCTGCCTTGGGAGAAAATAAATATCCTGCCTTCCTTAAAAAATTAAAGCCTATTCTCTTCAAATTATTCCAAAATCTTGAATTTTTTCACTAACCCAGACAAGCTGTTCTAAATGTTCAGATTATTCTTTACCCATTTTAGTGTATGGTTTCTGAGACGCAAGTATCTTTAGAGCAGAATGGGTCAATTCTCATTTGGCTGTTCTCTTTTAGCCAAAAATCAGATTTATTTTTTTAGTGTTAAAATGCTGACAATCAAAGAGATTTCTATCAACTATAATCATTAACTCTATGTATATCTGCATGTACACATAAGGTAAAGAAACTGGGACAAAGTCACACAGTCATGTGATAGTAAATTTGAATTGAAGTCATCTTACCACAAAACCTGAGCTTTTAACTTCCATGCTTTTCTGCCACTTCTTTTTATGTAGCACACATTTTTATACATCTATGCAATTCTTCCTTTGGACTCAATTTTTAAGAATAAGGAGTCCAGTGATTTTCATTCTAAGCATGATTATGATGCTTATTAGCTATGGGATTTGTGCAACTTTCTTTCACTGCAGTTTTTTTTAATTCTGTGTTAAGCACTGATATTAATAGCAAACATACTTTCTCTATGGGGAAGCAGTTGGTCATAGCAATGGACAAACAAGGGCCTCTTTTCCATTCTGCAAGAGAAGCAGTGTTGAAAGTGGCTCGTTGGGTCAGGGATTTAGCTCAGCATCACAAGTGCTTGCCTACCAAGTGATAGCCTGTGAGTTTGATCCCCAGTACAAAAAAACAAAAACCAAAACAAAAACCAAAACAAAACAAAACAAAACAAAACAAAAAAAACCTCCTTCTTAACCAATAACTTTTGAGTATTTGAAGGTACCAGAACTTATGAAGACTAATATGTTACTTGATGTATTCTTTATGACATTTGAAACATTTCAGAAGAACACTGGAATGTTGTTTCCAAATTGCATTTAGTACCTTCAAAATAAGACAAGAAGTACTAGCAAACTATAATCATTGCATGCCATTAATCCTGGGATGGAAATTCTACAGTAAAGTGTGGCTTAGCATTGCACAGAATGAAGTGAGTACTCCTTTTCCCATAAACTTTATGAGGCCCCCAAAACTATACTATACCATTCCTTCTCTTTATTACACATATAGCATCCCTTTCCTTTCCCTAATACTGAAATTTGTAGGGGAAACAATGATGCAATAGGATCACTGGACACCAGGGTATTCTGGGATATTCTGATATCCTATAAGGAAAGGTAGAACTTTTGCTCTATAGAATGCTGAAAGAAAAATTTGGTATTCAGTTATTAGTGCAACTGAAAAAAGTCTATAACCAAGAGAGTATAATGGTACATTCATTGTGGAAAAGTTAATGTAATTCAAGCATAAAATGCTTATATATCAAAATGTTCACCTCAACATTCTCTAAGAATAAAATCTATATGTATTACAATGTTTATGGACTTATATATGTTAATAAGATGTACTTGATAACTATGTTAAAACTGCTATATTAAGTAGCAGAATTAAAGATCATTTTAATCTCTTGATTTGAATATTCATATATTTCTCAAATTCTTCAGATTATGATAATTAAGTAAAAAGGAGAATATGTTTAAAAACATATTTGTTTTAGAAGAAAACAAATTCAGACTTTTACTTCACTTCCCTGATTCTGATTCAAATTCCTCTTTAACTTACTGTATCACTCATTCGTTGTAGTAGATTTAATGTTTCAATTACCTGCCAGTGTATGAAGAAAAAATATCCAGTGCCGTCATTCCTCCAGACTGCTGCCCCAAACATATTCTGAACTCCTCCAAATGTTCTGCAGGCACGTAACTAATTCTGGAGCAAAACACAATCCATGAGAACAAAGAGAAAGAAAGATTAGCCTGTTAGGAAAAGCTTCCAAAATAGAGAAAAATTATGTTGTCCTCTCATGCCTACTTTTTCACACAACTCATTTATGGAACATTCATCAGACAATTCAAATTTAAAAAGGTAAAAATATTCCTTTGGCAAAAATAGTAACAAATTAAATTTGTAAATGCTGCTAATACACTTTGTATTTACTAAAATCAAATAGGGAAGAAAGTAGCTAAGATTTATATTGAATATATATACACATATACATATATCTCCAAATGAGAAAGCTAACAGCAAATTTTTTGAATGAGGAAGATTCATACACCCTTAAAAACTGGGGATGTGGCTCAATGGTAGAGCACTTTCTTAGCACATGGAAAGTTCTGAGTTTAATATCCCAACACTGCAAAATAATAATACTAACAATTATTCCTTGGTGTATAACATTGGGTTACAGAAACCCACGCCATACTTTTCTACTGCAAAATTGTACTTTAGCATAATAATAGTCAGCTGTGCATGTCTTGGTTACTTTCTCTGGTTGCTGGCATAAAACACCTGACACCCAAAATGAAAGAAGGAAAGGTTTATTTAGCTCACTGTTTGTGGAGGTTTCAGTCCATAATCAACTAGCTCCAAGGCAGGGTGGCATGACACTGGGGCAACACTTCAAGGCAGCAGCCAGAGCAAAAACAAAGGTGGCAGGGGTGGGGGACACACAGACCACAAGTCTTTTCTCCTCCCTTATATTTTACACAGGCCACCCTTCCCCTCAAGGGCAGGTGTAGCACTCACAAAATCTCTGTGCCCTCCTCCTGCACAGGATGAGGATATTTACATGGTAAGGATCCTGCTCCCTGCTGAGTGTCTCAGCTAAACTTCTAAACTGCTCAAGTTGACAGGACGTATCAACCATAAAAATCCACCCCTTGTCAACTTGGCAAGCAGACAGATTTCTTTAAACCTGCCTTCAGATACAAAGGTATGCTTATTTCTTAGCATTTCACAACTTGAATATTATAACACAGGTTTAACAATCGTTAAGAACCAGTATTGTCTATCCATATTATATTACATTAGAATCATAACATTCTGTCCTTGACCCCCCAAAAACTCATGCACATTACTTTATGTAAAAGGCATTTAGTCCATCTGTAAGAGTTGCCAAAGTCCTAACAGTTTCAGCACTGCTGAAAAGTTTGAGTCCCAAATCTCCTCCCAGATAAAAGGCAAACCTTAGCAGCAAGTCCCTGTACAAATGAAAACAAAGCTAAACACTTTCAATATGCAATGGCACAAGATAAACATTCCTGTTCCAAAAGGTACAAACTGGGATACAAGGATTGGAACCAAAGCAAGTCCAAAATTCAGCAGGACAAACATTAAGTCCTGGAGCTTCATGTTTGACATCTGAAGCAATCTGGTGGTGAGTTCCAAAAGGCTTGAGTGACTCTACCCCCATAGCACTTCCAGGGGCTTTTGTCCCATGACTTAATTCTCTTAGGCCTGCTCTGCTCAATCCTTGCAGTTTTCCTTAGGTGATCCACGTTCCTGGCTTTTTCAAAGTTCTGGGTTCTCTATTGCACCTTTGGTTTCACACTCACAGTTTAACACACTGCCCTCTCAGTGGCACACTGTCTGGCCTCCCATATCTTATGAAATTGGAGTAGAAGCCTTTTTATCCTCAGAACTCATGTATCCCCTCTGCACCTAAAACCAGCACCACGTGGATGCCACCAAGGTCTGCTGCCAGCTGCAGCAGTAGCTGGACTTTT
Source organism: Dasyprocta punctata (assembly GCA_004363535.1). NCBI lineage: Eukaryota > Metazoa > Chordata > Mammalia > Rodentia > Dasyproctidae > Dasyprocta > Dasyprocta punctata. The sequence continues at coordinate 34,927 of RJWM01003315.1, read as the reverse complement.
CTCTCTCTTGGCTGTAGGGGTCCAGTACCTGAATCACTGAGCACTCAGAATGTGATTAAGAGGAACAGATTCTCTATGTCATCACCATTCTGGAACCTGGTGTGGTCTCTACCCCCATTCTGGAACATGGTGCTCTATGGCTTTCCCTGCCAAGTAAAGGCTTTCACTTTTGCAATTCTGAGGCTGCAAAGTGTGGGGACCTGTTGCCTCTCCCTATGATGCCTGTAGACCATCTTTTTTATTTTTTTGTTCTTTCTCAGCAATCAAGATCTCAGCTCTATCTTTATAATCCACAACTTTACTGGAGCTTCCTTTCTGGCCAAACTCATGTTTTAAATCAACCTGCTGGACTCTTTGCTCTTGATTCACAACATAAAGCTGGCTAAAAGCACCCAACGACAGACATGCCACAGCCTCAACATCTGACTGCCTTGAAATTTCTTCTGCCATATTAATTAATCTGCTGCCCTTAATCTTAGTCTCAGGCAGTCTCTGGACATGAGCAAAATGCAAACAAACCTTCTGCCAAGCCATTACATACATCAACTGGAGTCCAACAACCAATGCAGTCCTTCTTTCCAGCAGAAATCTCCCGAACCTGGTCTTTACCATCAGGATTTCTATTAGCCTTCTGGTCTTCTGAGCTCTGACCAAAATCTTCTATACAGAATAGCATAAGCCAATCCAGGATTCCTCTTTCAGACAACATCTCCAAATCTTTCTAAACTCTTCCCACAAGCCATTTCCAAAGGCTCTTGAACCACATGGTCAGATATAGTTACAGCAACAACCCCACTCCTGGCACCAAATTCTGTCTTGTTTACTTTTCTCTTGTTGCTGGCACAGAACACCTGACACCCAAAATGAAGGAAGGAAAGGTTTATTTAGCTCACTGTTTATGTGGGTTTCAGTCCATAATCAACTGGCTCCAAGGCAGAGGGTGGCATGGCACTGGCACAACACTTCAAGGCAGCAGCCAGAGCAAAAACAAAGGAGGTGGGAGACAAGCCTTTTCTCCTCCCTTATATTTTACACAGGCCACCCCCACCCTTCCAGGGAAGGGGTAACACTCACAAAATTTCTGTGCCCTCCTGCATAGGATGAGGATATTTACAAATTAAGGATCCTGGCTGCCTGCTGAGTCTCTTAGTTAAACTTCTAAACTTCTCAAATTGACACAATGTATCAACCTTAACTGTCTCTCAGTTCCTGCACCTGGGGGATACAGGCATCAGTCTTCCTGTTTATCCACTTGGTATGATGAATGGCAAGGTGTGTGCATGTGAGCAGAAGTGTCAAGCTGGAATTTTTACCCACATAATGTTGCATCTAACAGGTTTTCTGTATGCTTACCTGAGCATCACAGGTTAAAATGCAACCACACTACTTTTCTGTTCTGTAAACATGTATTTAACAACAAACATAATATTGGTATAACTCAGAGTAGCTGCATTTGTGGAAAGCAAAAATCCATTTGGGCATTTGTCCTCTTGGCAGACACATGGCAAGGAGTGTACCAGAAATCCAAAGCAGCAACAGTTGAGTTTTTTCATGAAATGCTTATTGCTAAATTTCTGTGCACCTAGGATTTGTTCTAAATAAAAGTTTTCTTTGATTTTTCTGGTACAAGTAGCCCAATTCTGTACAATGGCACATGAAAAACTAGATTTGCAAGTTCTGTAGGAGGTTGAAAGTGAATCTTCAGATCATTTATGTATGGATGATGAAGATGATAGTGACTTTGATGTTGGTTGTGTGAGCCAAATTTCATGTGGCAGTGAAAGAGACCACCAATTGACTAATACAGAAATAGGGAATACAGACCTCCTTGATTGAGATGTGAATACATATTTAACTAATAGAAATGGTACGAAATGCTCATGCAGCCAAATGGAAAAATCCAATGTTAAAACTAGTTCCAAAAATATAGTGAGGATCTTGGCAAGTGTGAAACTTATTGGATGGAATGCCAGCACTGCCACTCAATGCTGGAAATTGTTTGTAACAGACAAAATCTCACAAGATGTTCTAAAATACACAAATTCTGAAATACAAATAAGATGCTCTGTATGCACCAATAGCCATACTCAAAATGTATTTATTATGACATCTTACTAACTGAACTGAAAGCATTCATAGGTCTGCTACATTTAGCAGGGCTTTCTCATGGTAATCACAGGAATGTAAAAGACTTATGGAAAACAATAGCCATGGGCTTGTTTATAGAAAAATGATGACACTGAGGAGATTGGTTTCCTTCAAAATTGCCTGAGGTTTGATAACAAAACCACCTATGGAGTAAGAAAAAATAACTGATAATCTGGTTGCTATCTGCTTATAGTTTGAAAGATTTGTGGAAAACTGTTAAGGAATTTATATACCATCTGAATACATGACTACTGATGAACATCTTGCAGCACTTCATGGCTGCTGTAGCATCAGGCAGTATATTCGCCCAAAATCTTCAAAATAGAGCCTAAAAATGCATGCCCTTGTAGCTAGGTGTGGTAGCATAAACCCATAATCCCAGCACTTGGGAGGCTGAGGCAAGCGGATCACTGCAAGTTTGAGGCCAGCCTAAACTACAGTGAAAACTTGTCTGGAAAAACAAAACAAAACAAAAAAATAAAACAATAAGTGAAATTTAAAAAATTATGCCCTTGTAGATACAAAAACTTACCATTTAGAAATTCATCCTGGAACTCAACCACCAGGTCCTTATTTGTATAGTAATAAACCAAATGATGTTGTGAATAGACTTGTTGCTCTCATCTCCCAAACTAACTGGAATGTGATATTGGACAATTGGTTTACTAGTTTCCAATTAGTGTTACATTTGTTAATAGAGTCCAAGTTCACCAGTGTAGGAACTATACACAGGAACAAAGGGGAAATTCCAAATGAAATGCTGCAATTTCAAAACACAGAATTGTATAATACAATCTTTGGATTTCAGAAAGATATAATGTTGGCCTCCTATATGTCAAAGAAAAACACACTGGTACTGCTAATGTCAACATTGCATCATAATGGTAATACTGATTGGGAAACCTCAACAAAACAGAAGCCTGATACTATCTTGGGTGTGACGACTGAAGCAAAGATTATTTCTGTGGTAGACTTTTGTTTGCATTTACACTGTAGCTCATGTAGGTTTTTACTTCTGTTGTGTTATCTTTCAGATTTTGCAAGAAAGTAAACACCTGACGTGAAAATGTTGATGTCTAGTCTAAGTACTCAGTACATATTTGATATTTTATTTTATTGCTATCTTATTTTCCTAAGTGTACAATGTACAATATACTAGGAAGCTCTTGACAAAACAGGAAGACAAGAGAGGTGACAAGGAAGACCTGCCACACAGTAAAGGAAAGCTAAGCACATGTGCTGCGAGGGTAAGTGAGACATGTGCATGAAGCAGGCAGCTGTCATGTGTGAAGACTGCCTTGGATGTGACAGTTGAAGCAAAGTTTATTTTTGTTGTAGAGTTCTATTGGTATTTTCATTGTAGTTCATTTAGGAATTTATTTCTGATGTTATCTTTTAGATTTTGTAAGCAAGTACACAGCTTATGTGAAAACGATGATGTTTATTCTAAATGCACAATACATATTAGGAATGTAATGCTTATTTTATTGATAATTTATGCTCCTGTTAGCTACACATTGTATAATATAAAACGAACCTCCTGACAAAACAGAAGACCAGTAAGATGTCAAGTATGTCTACAAAAAGGCCAGGAATGCAAATCGTGCAGTCAGTGTAAGTGATATGTGTATACAGAACATGCTGTTTTCATGTGTGAAGACTGCCTCAGGTATAATAACTGAAGTAAAGATTATTTTCCTTTTAGAGTTCCACTTGTATTTTCATTGTAGTTCATATAGTAATTTATTTCTGCTGCTATTTTTTAGACTTTGTACACCAAAATTGCTAATGTTGAAAATTTTGACGCTGTTTTATAAACACTCAAAAAATACTGAAAATTGCACACTTTATTTTTTTCCTGAGAAGTACTCATTGTTTCATATAATAAAACTCATACAACTAAAATTAGTAATTCATTAGTAAAAATATGCTTAAGAAAAAACATGGGTATTATACACACTCACAATAATGCACCTTTATGACAAAATTGGTATTATGCCTCGCATATTTTTGGGGGGGTACCAATAATCAAACTCAGGACTTGCGCTTGGCAGGCAGGTGCTGTGCTGCTGAGCTATAACCTGAACTCCCACATATTAACAAACTGTCAGTAATGACAGTAATGTCTTAAGATATTTGAGTTCCCTAGCAGAAACAAACTATATATACTCTATTACAATATTGTGTACCCTAAATTACTTTACTTTTTCCACAGCATATAATTAAGCATGAGCATTAATAAGCATTATCAGTAATTTTGTTAGCGCTATTAAATTACGAACTTTCAAGTTTGAAGTTAAACCACATGAATTTAAGGAATTACTAATTTGTTGCAATTGCTGATGCTTATTTGTTTCAAGAAAGGCATGCTGTTTTCATTTGAAAGTTCATTTATTAATCCAAAAGTACTGACTCAAAGTCTAATTGTCTATTAAGTGGAAGGCACTGTGCTAGAAATAGAAGAAGTCATAATGTTTATACCATGATGTGTGAAAATTGCTGCTGTCAGATAAACCTATTTACACAGCTGTAACATTTTTAAGTTGGCTGCTTTAGATACATTACTTGATAATAAGAAAGGTAAGGGAAATACTAATACTTGAAGTTAGCTTGTCTTTTTTTGAAGTTAAGAAAAAAGTGTATAACAGCAATGTAGAAATCATATGTACTATTAAATTATCCATAATTTATCCACTAAAATAATTCCATCAAATCTCAGCACTAGAGGGAAAAATACAAAAATTTGTCTTTTATGAAAGAAAATAAAAATAATACCAATGAGATAATTTCTGGAGATACATAATTTCAGATATATTTGTGATTGCACAGAAAACATTCAGCCTGTCATGTCTCCAAAGTGCGGGATCATTTGGATTTGGGTTCTATTATCACTGGAAGTGTGGAAACAGATAGGTTATTACTTGCTGAATCTCCATAACCTAAAACACAATACAGTGCCACTTTTTATGAGGGCACAATAAGCTTAAAAGCACTATAAAATGCAAGGTGGTGTTCCAGCAGGACAAAGGCTCTCCAGATTATACCCATCAGTCCTGCGCAACATATAGACTCTTTCAGATCTTTTCATGACACTTATTTCAAGGACCAAAAATGAGGCAGAAAGCACAAATCAGTAAATTTATGGTTAGGCCAGGTAAGAGACTTACATTCTCATCCCCCCTACTTAATTTATTCATCTATAAAAACATATTACCTAAGTTGTTACAAAAATACTGAATAGTAAATTTGCTGTTATCTCTTCAAAATTAATGAGTCAAGTGTGTACAATACATTATGTGAGGAGAGAGGATTATAATTTGCGCACGCATGCACGCGCACACACACACACACACAAATAAAGATAAGCCTAAAACCAGTTTGAGAAAGTAAGATGTTTCTATCCCAACGTTGAAAATGAGTTTTCTTCTACATTTGTTTAAAGCTGTTTTTCTTTTATTGAATGGTAGAGAATAAGGGGCTCTACAAATATTTTTCTGATAATTTTGATAGAGGTGAGAAAGAGCAAAAAAGCAGCTGACACCACTATTTAGCACAATGAGAACAGTGAGGTCATCAAAGGGAGCATCCCACAATGCAACATCACATGCAGCGACTCCAATATATGCTCGTCACAGGACCACACAATCACTACTAAAGAAAATGAAAGCTGAATGGCAAACTTCTTAAACACTCTGAAATAGCTTGAGAGTTACATTAAAAATTCTGAAATATAAACTAACCTTTGGTTATATGTGAAGAAGAAACAAAAGGAATACCATTAGTGATGACAAAATGTAATAAAGCTATTAATCTAGAGACCACACCTGCACATGCAGACAGGATCACTGCCCTACAAAGAAGCTTGATTTTCAAACGCATTTCCAGTAATCTCTGCAATGTGAAATGTAACAATCTCATAGTTCTGCTGTAATTTATGTTCTGATATAAATGAGGGATGAAAGCCAAAATGTATACACTAAATCTATATCTGGATCTATCCCTACACTGGGATGTTACAAAACCATGAAACGGTTTTCACAGACAAGTTGTAACACACAGCCATAATGAGCTTTTGAATCACCAATACTCACACATAAAAGGGGGCTTGATCGTCAGCAGGTGCTGCAGAAAATCTAGAATGTGAAGCATACGCCGTGGCATCTTTTTACAATGGTGTTAACAAATGTCAATGTCTTGTGCAGAATGTGAGATGCATACATATGTAGTTAGAAGTGGGTGCTTCTGTTTTTTTTTTTTCATTTCCACCTCCCTCTCATCTACACCTCCCCCAGAAAAGCATCTGCTCTTTATTGGTGTCTATAGCAATGATTATTAACAAGCATGGAAAAAAATGTAACTGCAATCAATCTTTTATTCCTTGATCAGGAATTCATCCCACACTTGAGGTTAAGGCAGGTGAATTCCGATTCAGCTCAGTAATTATCTGGCAGATGTTATAAGCAGCTGCTTCTAAGTACAAAACCCTAGCTATTATTACAAAAATCTAAGAGCTCCTGGCAAGGTAGAGTGAGAAGTGAAACAGAATGCATTCTGGTAAGGCTTCACATCTGGTTTTCCACAGAAAATAATAAAACCTGGAACTTAAACTGGTTGTTCTTGAACTCTCGAAACTCGAATTATCAACCCAGGCATGCAGGAATTCACATGCATGCACACATAAAGTTCCTAGCTGTCTATGGCCATACAGAAATCCAGTGTGTTGTCTGTATAAGCAATGCTTTCTCTATAACCAACCAGTTATGAAACTGAACCAGAGGCTTTTTTACGTCCCCACAATCCATCTTTCCACTAGCACTCCAGATGAATTAGGTTCATAAAACAAGAAATAAAGAGACTTTGATCTAGATGGAACCTAAATCTAAGCAACGAGTACAAAGCTTAATTGGCTAAAGAAAGTGTTATGGTTTCATTCAGAATAATGGAACAAACTGGGTTAACCATTTAGGAGGACTATTCACATAACTTTCAGGTAATTCTAAACCTTTGCTTCATTAAAGCCAAGTAACAGAAATGAATGGAATAAAAACCAGTATGTGCAAAAGGCAGGGAATCTGCTGCTTAAACTTGGTCAACCTAAATAGCTATACTGTTTCATCATCTACTAGTTTTCTCAAAAAGAGGTATTGCACAAGAATGATTTTAATTTCCAATATTTGCTAAATAAGTCAAGCTATGACCACCTGAATCAGGGTCTCATTGGGACACCTAAGAAAGCAACATGCCTTGTTGAATACATTTGTGCGAGTGTACATGTGTGCATACATGCACTGGTGACACATGCAAAAGGGACTGGTTGACTTCCAGAGGAGGTAAAGTTGGAGGACTCTCCTTGCTGTAATGCAAAATTCTACAGTATATTTTGACTCCTGAGATATTAAAGCAATTACTTATGAAACTATTTTTAGATATAGTCCAAAGTCATAATAAAGCCACTGCCCACATAAATAGGTAATTCTGCTGGGTCAAAAGTTGGGGGAAAATACACACAAGTGTATACATACACTCAATGAAAAAAGGGAGAGAAAGACATTCTGAGTCTGAAAGTGCACCTCAAAAATTCTAGAAATGACTAGACACATGACATATCAAAATGATGTTAAGAAATGCAAAAATATAAAAGACCATTAGTAAAGATTCTGCCTAAAATAATCTCACGTAAGACCACAAAAATCACTTGAAACGGTACTTTTGCCTTTTATTGATGGCAGATGAAAAACAGGCTGTAAATGAAGCTTTCTTCACTAAGTTCTAATGGCACATGCTTTGCAAAAGAACCAGTATTACGGAATGTTGTCAGTAAAATAACATTAATACAAAAAGTCTCCTATACAATTTAAGGTAAAGAATCTTTCCCTGAGCTCTTATTTTATAATTTTTTTCCATTACATATTTAATGATTAAGGTTACAAAGACATGGATAAAGTGTGATAATAAAGTCATAAACTTGTTTTATGATGGCTCAAGGAATGTTAGCGACTTAAAATCACATCTTAATGTGCTTTTAAAACATTATAGGATTATGGGACCACGGGAAATTTTAAGCACTTTCTGATAAAATATCCTACATGACCTATAATTAGACCATACCAAACACAGTGGATGATCCCTCTGTCTCATGGCGTAGTTCAAAAAAAGGTAAATTATGGGTCTTTCCTATGTAGACTTTTTCATAGTTGGTCCTTATAATACTGACTTGGTTCTCAAATTCAAACAGGGCTATTAGGTAGTGCACAATTCTTTACACTGAAACCAACCCAAACTTGTTTCTAAGAACCAAAGAATGGTTTGAGCAACTATGCATGCCAATATCTTGTAATCTGAACAACTACTTTAAAGATATTAATACGTAATATATTAACAATGTTAATTTTCTATTATCTTGTTTTGAAATTCTGTATCGGTTTTCATTTTTTTCTCTCTTTAAAATAAAAATTAAAAAGTAAATAAATGTTACAGCAGAAATACTTAATCTGCTGGAAGATAGAATAGGTAAAACTTTTGAAGATATTGGCATAGGCAGGGACTTTCTAAACAGAACCCTAATTGCACAAGAAATAATTCAGAAAATAAATAAATGGGATAATATCAAATTAAAGTGTCTGCACAGCAAAGGAAACAACCAAGAGAGTGAAGAGACAACATACAAAATGGGATAAAATTTTGCCAGCTATTCTTTGAACATCTAGAATATATAAAGAATTTTAAAAAATTAGACCCGCCCCAAATAAAAGACCCAAACAAAAAATGGTCAACCTAAATGAACAGACACTTCTCAGAAGAAGAAGCATGAATGGCCAATAAATACATGTGAAAATGTTCAACATCATTGCCCATTAGATAAATGCAAATTAAGACTACATTGAGATACTATCTTACCCCAGAAAGAATGGCCATCAAACAATAAAATAATAACAAATGCTGGCAAAGATGTGGGGAAGAAGGAACTCTTCTGCACTGCTGCTGGGAATGTAAACTACTAAAATCACCATGAAAATCAATGTGGTTTTTCCTCAAAAAAATAAAACTAGAAACCCTATTGTTCCAGTTATCACCGCCCACATTTTTTCCCAAAAGAGTTAAAAGTCATCATAATACAGGGTTATATGATTATGCATTTTTATAGCAGCACAATTTATAATAGCTAGATCTTAGAAAAAGCATACATGTCCATCAACAGAAAAAAGGATAAAGAAAATGTGGTATTTATACATAATGGAGTACTATTTTGCCATAAAGAAAAATAAATTTGAGGTATCCACAGGCAAATGGATTCAACTTGAGAACATATGTTTAGTGAAAAAGTCAGCTTAAATATCATGCCGTTTCTCTTATATGAGAAACTAAAACAATACATATATACAAATATATGTATACACACAAATACACACACACATATATACACAGAGACAGAAAATGAAAGAAAGAGAGGGAGGAACAGGAGAAGGAGAAAGATGAATAAGAAGTAGAGAGAGATTCAAGTAATTCCTGAAATCATCTATTCTGTTGTTTCAAAAATATTTTAAGATATATGCTAATTTGTTTGATTTATACTATTTGTTTCCTCATGGAAAGGAAAGATTTGTCCTTTTATTTCTTTTTTGTAAGTCTTTTAGTGCATAACTTGTATTTTGAGTAACATTTGGTCATTCTTTTAAGATCATGATGGATATTGTATTAACTATTGATATTTTCTAAATATTTTGCTGTTAAATTTTGTTTTATTTTCCATAAAAAAAGAACCAAAGAATGAATGCCACTGCTCTGTGAAAGATGTTTCACATCTCTCACATGAAGAGTTGTTTCAGAAAGCACTGAAGAAGCAAAATTAAAATCACAAAGCCATGTTTTTGCATTTTCAATAGAATGATAGTCTTAGAATATATTTACAACCAAGTACTATTCAAAAATAGTTAGTACTGGAGTAATTTGTGTTAAATAAATACGTAATAACTTTTTTGTTCATAAAACAAGAATATACACTAAAAATGGTATTTTGATCAATTCATTAAAATTGTTAAATTTCCTAAGTACTATTGAGACCCAAATGACACATACTTTATGTCAGGCCCAATGAGAGAATGTCTTCTTAACAAGGCTCGTGCCTGGGCACTGGTTAAACTGATGGTTGACTCCTCATTAACGGACAAAATGCAATCCCCCACGGCAATCCGGCCATCTCGACTAATGGCACCTCCATGAATAATGCTTCGAACAATCATTCCCAAGCCATCTTTATTAGCACTGACAGTCATTCCTATAGGAAAAGAAGAATGCAAGTATGGATTAAATATATGATTTTCAAATTCATTTAATTTAATAATCACCAAGGATTTGTAGCTTAAAGAATATGATCAACATTTTTGTCAATAAAAATAACAGAAAATAAAGTTTTTTAACACAAAGTATTTGAACTGTTTTTTTGTTTGGTACCAGAGATTGAACTGAGGACTTCGTGCTTGCCAGGCAGGCGTTTGTGCCACTGAGTTAAATCCCTGGCCAACTAATTTTAATGTCTGTGAAATTGTAGATAAAAATATTCTATGTTTAATATTTTAGAAAGCATTCTATGCTATAGAATGAATGTAATTGAGAACATTTAATGTGATGTCTTCTAAAACAGACAGCTTTCTAAGGGAGAATACCATAATAGCACCAGATAATTTCACAACAGCAATCTCTTTCTTGTATATACAATAGAATAAAAAGAGGACTACAAATGGAAAATTAGTTCTATAAATTAAAAAACTGTCTGTTATTACCTTATTCCAGATCATCTGCTCATTCACAATGTATTTACCATATAGTTGGTATTTGTCACGTACTTACATAAGTTGCTCAAGATAGGAAAAAAAGTGCACAGTGTAAAATTTCTAACATCCTGAGGCTTATATTCTTATGCCTCAGGACTACTATAATACTTGAATATATAGTGGTCTATTGATCTGAACTAATATGAACTCAATTTTAGTATATTCTCATTTTTATCTCTGCATTCAATGAGGTCCCTGATGCAATGGACTTCTTGTCATACCACTGGATTTCTCAAAGGAAATGTAACCTTTATGAATATGACCTGTCCATTTTTCACCTCCTCTTACTTCGCCATTTGTCTTCACTTTTTTGGTAACTGGCACTATCATACTACCCTCCATTATTCAAAACAAAAACACCAGAGTCATTCTTGACTCCTGTTCTTCTTTAATTACCTATATTTAAAGCCTAACTAGCAGCTGTAATTTATCTCTCCAAATTTTATGATGAATCCATTTACTTTTCTCCATTTTCACACTAACCCTAGACCAAGTCTTTACACTCCTTACCTATCTTTTGCAACAGCCTTCTAACTGATCACCTGGGCCTCCAAAATTATCCTTGCCAATGTATTTTTCTCATGGCAAAAAGACCATTTAAAAAAGAATAATCCTATCTCTCAGTCCTTTGTGTGAAACCCTTTAATAATTTCCTGTTATGCTGATATACAAAATACTGGCTTGGCACAATTTACAGGGCACTGGCACGGACTTCCCGATGTGCACCCTTACACTGTGTCATAGACTACTTGGCTCCTTGAATTCCAGACACAAAAATCTTTCAAAAACACATGTCATCTCTTTTTATTTTGGAGTCCTGGCCTCTATCCTTTTTTTGCAGTTCTTGTACAATTCCCTCTTAATTTAAATACATTTTTTTAAAAGACCTGTTTGAAAAAACTCTGAATTAATGTTTCTTTCATATCCTAATCTCACCCTACTCCTTCAAGATATAAAACCTTTGAAGTTATTTCATTTAATATGAAGTGGTAAAATGTCCTTCCAAAACAAGACCACATTATTAAGCAAGATAAAAGACATAAAGCTATCATAGTTTTGTAAATTTTCTTTGACAAAAATCACAGATTCCTTTTTAGGTCTTTATGTGCTTAAATAAAAAAGACTGTCCAGACAGTAATACTAATTATTTAAAATTAAACATGCTATCTCGAACATTAAGAATTACGATGATGATTTTGGCCCAATATCTCGTGCACAAATGTCCAGGCTTTTAATTATTTTCTGATAGAAATAAAACATCATCAAATATATTTAAAATATTTAGTTGAGACTCACTTTAATGATTTTTAAATGTGTTACTATTAAGAAGACACTTCTGCTTTCTATTAAAAATGCAAAGAAGTATAGATACTATTTTATCTCAGGTGAGCCTCTTATTGGTGAACAGGATGACCCTGAAATGTTTCAACAGGTACTAAAGTTTGCCCTGACAGACACTCTTCCCATGAATATTCACCAAACAACTGTACCATGTGAAAATCAAAATGTGTGACCATGAAACGATTTAATCCAGTGTTCCCTCCTGGGAATCTAACATTATCACCTTGTTCTCATTACAGTTACACAATCTACATTAAAGCAAGCCACAAGCATGAAATATGTCATCATGAGCTAAGATCACCATGACCTTCAAATTCACTTTAAATAGCATATAAGTTACGGTTTTATTAGTCACTCATACTACTAATGTGTTGACAGGTCATATTGACCATATTAACCCAGAGGTTAGGTTAGTTCCGGTAATTTTTCCTTTTCATTGCATGACAATTCGTGGGGTTAAATAACTTGAAGGTAATATAAATAAATAGATTTTGCTTGTAACTAATATAATATCTCAAATTGAGGGTACAGAAGAGGAAAGTATAATACAATAGTTCGAGTCATGCACTTAGGAATGACAGAATTGGTTACAAATCCAAATTCACTACTTCCAGTTAGGGTGACCTTGGGTAACTGTCAATCTTACACAGGCCCTCAGTTCACTCATCTGTAAAATGGGGTAATAACATGTAGTACTAGTGTACAAGGAATTAATGTCTATTATTAATATTGCTTAAAGAATAAAGTAAAAAAACATGTGAGGAGTACCTTTCAAGTACTTGACACAAAGTACTCAAGAAAGTTAAAACTCAAGATAAATTTAAAATGTACCTCTATCCTAAAATAAAGTACACTTCTTTCTAAAGGCTAAATGCAACCTTAATTCAGCTTCAAAATAAAGCTTGTTATTATAGTAATCACAATGTACTCTCCAGTAATTCAGATACTATATTAAATGCACTGTATGATATATAAGAATCAGATGCAGATAGAGTCAGATTTGAATCCTGACTCTACCTACTAAGGGCTGAGTATTTCAGAGAAATTCCTGAGTCTGTCTAAACTTCTACACTTAATCACTGAAGAGAATGCAGTATGTTCCTTTCCTTCCCCCACCTCGCTTAAAAACTTTGCTTTCTAACTTCAAGCCCTCATAAAAAATAACTAAGTAAAAAACTACAGACCGATAAAAATCAAGATCATATATTCCTGAAAGTTACTATATTCATGTTTACATGTGTGTATGTCTGTATATAAACAACACCATCCTAAACCTGACAAGGTTCAAGAAAAGTTCAAGTGACTCATGAAATCAAAACAAAGGGATTATAGAAGGTTTTACAGAAACCTATCAATTCTCAATAATTTCTTCTGGTCATATCTAGAAAATGAAGAAAATTATCCAGAGAACTGAAACTGTAAACCTTACATAGGTAATTAAAGGGAGACTAGGAGTTTATGAAAACGAACTCAGTGATGAATCTTTTCATAACATGCTCTTATATCAACACAAAGCCAGGCACTACTTAAAGTTTTAAAAATACTATTTATCACACTTTCGTTACTTCAAGTGGTAAAAACAATACCTACCTGCATTAAAGTTTAACTGAATGCCATACAGAATTATTTTAATGTCCTACAGAATCTATTCTTTAGGACCTAAATCAAGTATCTCCACCTCTTTAAAAACTTTTAAAATTCCTTTACATGCAAGAAAGTCCGGCTCCAGGCAGAGGCGCCGCCAGCCACCGCCCTCCTTGTCTAGGTGCCTCTTTCCGCTCTTTCTGTGGGCTTCAATTCTCGCTTTAGATTCTTCCTGGGTCCAGAGGACCCGCCTCCCTCCTTCTTGTCTTCCCCATGTTGCTATATTCCAGCATCTGGATGGTATCTTTCAGGGAGGCTGCTTACCCTGCTGTTTACCTTTCTGCCATCTTGTCCCACTCCATGTCAGACTTACTTTGTATCTTTATACTGTATTTTTGAAACTATGTTATTCATAATATATAGTTACGCCATAGGATATTGATATGAATTGCAAGTGGGTTTAAAAGTTTGGGATGTGCTAAGTTTAAGAGAAGTTTCTTTTGGTTTTATTTCTCAGAATATTTGATATTCTGCTATGTATTCTGTATCAGTGAGAAGAGATTATTGAATGTAGCATTTCTCACATCTAAATGGCCATGGAATGCTTTGATTTTATTTTTCTGGGCAAGTTATGAGATAGAAAATTCCTATTTGAGAAACCTTATTCTACTGTGATTACTGAAGTACTATTTATTGTTTTTGTATTCTGACCACTATATATAGGCACCATAATATAATCCCTTTTAATAAGGAACATAAGTTCAGAGAGTAAGCTAATTAACAAAGTCTTAAAGGAATTAAAATATTATACATCCTACAGTTGACATTCATATAGAGAACACTGAAGACTTCAAAGAGAGACTTCAAAGAGACTATTTATAGAAATAATTTCAGAAAACTTTCCAAGCATAGGAACAGGAAGTGACTTTCAGATAAGTGAAGCATATAGAACTCCAGCTAAACATAACCAAAATATATCTACACCCAGATATATAATAATCAAGATCCCAGAAATTCAACACAAAAACAGAATAGTAAAAGCTATGAGAGAAAAAAAACAGATCACCTACAAAGGAAAACCCAACAGAATCACGACAGACTTCTCAACACAAACCACTAGGTCAAGAAGCGCTTGGAGTGAATTATCTCAAGCCCTGAAAGAAAACAACTTCCAACCCAGATTGATGTACCCTGCAAAATTATCTTTCAAAATCAATGGAGAAACAAGATACTTCCATGACAAAGAACAACTAAAGGAATTTATGACAACCAAGCCAATCCTACAAAGAATACTGAAGGACATTTTAGAGAGAGATAAAATGTCCACAGCTCCAGAAACAGAGGCAGAGGGATATCACCGAGCAGGGCAGACAACTGAATAATCCATCATCAGGATTTGAGTTCAGTATTGTTTTCAATAAGCTGTTTAATTTGATCTCATTCTATCTCAACCTGCCTAATTTCATTATATATGATGATATAGACAGCTAATTCAAAGATAACAAAATATATTAGGGTAGCCTTTATTGATATTTGATCACCTTGTTTTGAAACCCTGTATTGCTTTCATTGTTCTGAGTTTGATTATAACAGATGATATAGGTAACTGCTTAGAAGATAATATGAGGTATTACAGAAATCAACGTTGTATTACTATGTATTGCTTTCATTGTCTTATTTGTTATTGGTTTTATTCTGTACTATTTTGTTTGATTATATTAGGCTCGATGGTATGGGCAGCTATTTCGAAGATAACAAGAGGTATTACAAGGGGAAAGGAAGAAAGAAGGGAAAAGGAAAAAACATAGATTTATATGTGGGTATACATAAGATTGTTAAAATGACTATACTACTAAATGCATTAACTATGGAGAGAGAACAGTTGATACTCATATGATTAGATCAATTTTACATGTCTATATCCGTCAATCTGAGCAACCCCCTTGAAAGTAACGACATACAATGTTACAGCCACTGTCAAATTCCAATCATCCCATTTTGTAAACCTATAATGTTACAGTATTGGATTAGTTGTTGTTTGTTGGTCCCTTTTGCTTTTTGCTTCTCTTTTCTGTGACCATTGTTTTATTTTTTATTGGTGTTATTCTGAACTATTTTGTTTGATTATATTAGGCCTGATGATATGGGCAGTTATTTTAAAGACAACAAGAGGTATTCTAAGGGGAAAGGAGGAAAGAAGGAAGGGAAAAGGAAAAAGACATAAATTTATAAGTAGGTATACATAAGATAGTTAAAATGACTATGTTACTAAATGCATTAGCTATTGAAAAAGAACAGTTAATACTCATATGATTAGATCAATTCTACATGTCTATATTTGTTAATGTGAACAACCCCTTTGAAGGTAATGATATGCAATATTACAACTACTGTCAAATTCCAATCATCTCATTTTGTAAACCTATAATGTTATCATATCAGATTTGTTGTTGTTGTTTGTCTCTTTTGCTTTTTGTTTCTCTTTTCTGTGTCCATTTTCTCTTAAATTAAAAAAAACTGACATGAATTAGTTATCTATAATACTTATCTCATAATTAAAGAGTTACAAAAATTTCTGGTGCCTAAATTTCATATCATTCTATTAAATGCAATATATGAATCATGATCAATTCTATGGTATTTAAATTTTTAAAAAGATTATAGAAAAAGACACATTGCCAATAATCCCCTCAAAATACCCCCCTAACATTAAAAAAGTCATTCCTGCCACTTTTTAAAGCAGTCTTGGAATCCTTTTTCAAGAGTATCTCTAGTTTATACTTTTACGGTTGCCTCAATGTACTGAATCCATTCTAAATGCTTACCTTTAGTGGTCATTTTGACTTTGGGGAAAAGTAAGAAGTCACTTGATACCACAGTTGATGAATAAGGTGAATGAGCACCCACCACTGTTTTTATGAACCTGTCTTTCCACTGGATGGCACTGGGTAGCAGTGTCATAATGATACTCAGTAAAGAAGACTTTCGGACTGCTTCAGAGAATGATGAGAATAATGGGATAAGTGTGTCTGAAGCAAGAGTGGGAGATATTTTGAAGAAGATTAATGGCAATGTGCTTATATTTACACATCGTACATGAGACAGTGTAACAAATTAGAAATCCTCTGCTATAGTTCTGTAGTTACCTGCTATTGATAGTGCCCAGAAACCACTAAATAGAACAAAATCTTGGAGACAAATGCTGGAGTCTCACCAGCTAAATACTGCTGGACTCCTTTGCAAAGTCTCAAATTCAGGAAGAAAACAAGATCCTGTCTGCCACAAGGTATTAATGTAAAAAGTTACTTCATAGAAGGAAGGATCCCTGATATAGAGTAAACTAGAGTCATGGGCCATATTTGACTATTCAGAATAACTGACCTATCTTCCTGTTATCAGCATGGAGCACTAGGAATAGTACTGAGTCATATAATTGCTCATTCAGTGACAGAAAAAACATGCCCTGTCCCTGCACAATTTTAGGTATTATAGTTAGGATTTGATTTCCATAAGAAGTCTTATTTGCCCAATTCAGAGGGCTTTGTGATTATTAACCAGCTGAAACAACTCGTGGGTAACAGAGGACTCCGAAATCCTGCCACCTGGGAAGAATTACTGAATAACTTGCATTTATATTTTGGTAGTGGCACACCTGTTTGTGTTTAGTCTTCATTTCAGTGAATGAAAGAGATTAAATACAAACTGACTTATACATAACTGATTACATTCAAAAAAACTAATAATTTACTTTTCCAAAGAATTTAGAATTCCAAATTGCTGACTTTTCATTTTCTAAGAATTCCTTTTCTGATTTGCTGTTTCATACACAAACAATTCATATATCTCTTACTTGAATGTAATTAAAGCTTTTGATTACTTTGAAATAATTGAGAGAATGAGGGATTTGTATGACTATGAAGTAAACAACCCTGTTAACCATTTCAGGAAAAATAATGAGACCATAAAAAGAAAACCCATGAAAT
Organism: Dasyprocta punctata; assembly: GCA_004363535.1. Taxonomy (NCBI): domain Eukaryota; kingdom Metazoa; phylum Chordata; class Mammalia; order Rodentia; family Dasyproctidae; genus Dasyprocta; species Dasyprocta punctata. The sequence goes on along the minus strand of RJWM01003315.1, from coordinate 17,040 downwards.
CTACAAGAAAACATCTAAACTATATTTTCTCACATACAGCAAAAAAACACGCTGGAATCTATCACGTTCAATACCTCCCCTTGTCCAGTGGGTTGGAGAAGTGGTTATATGTAGAAAATGAGGAACTTACCTAGGCTAGAATTGCCCTTTGCTATAGTAATAGTCCTCTCAAAAGATTCTCTTGACATATTTTCTAGCATGACACACTCGTCATTAGAGGCCAAAGAGCTCTGTTCCATTAAGTACTCAGAGCCCTGAAAGAAAAAACAAGTTACGTAGAAAGGAAAACTAGACTTTGGAATATGTTTCAACATTACACATGTGCTCTACCTAGCTATGCTTCGTTCAGCAAGAAGCTATAAGCAAAACAAGTTCAGAAGTTGCTTCAGTATTTCAGTGTCAGACAAGCACTCCTTCTAAATAAATATATTAGCCAGAACAGTGATTCTTGATTGTCTCATTGTATGCAAGCCATGTCTTTACAGTATTACCTTTCCAGTTGAATCAGGTACCACAGGAGAAGTTAGTTCTGCACTTGGTATAACTTCACTGGGTAACTGAGGCTCAGTCCAAGGTGCTGTGTTTTCATGTCCGTATCGTTCTATAGGATTTGCAGGTGTGTAATCATTTATGGCAAATCCAGAAGCAGATCCCATGCTCATATCTACTGAAGCTGGATTCTCATTTTGCCCTTGCAGGACACTTTGGGCATATAGTTCTTCCAAGGACATATGCAGATCATGTACTGAATCAGAAGAAATTTCATCAATATCCTGATAATTAAGAAAAAATAAAAAATTACAAGCTAACCTACATCAATTATGACTACTTAATAAACACCTATTTAGTGAAAAATAAAACAATTATTTATCTAAAAAGCACTAACATAAATTATTCACTTATTGAATTTTCTGCATATTTATTTTCATAAATGTTTTTAATACATTTCCTGCAAATCACACAGCTCATATTCTACTGGTTTATATGTATACAACATATACATAAAAATCACTGGATACAATCTAAGATGTGAGCAGAAACAATGGTGTAGGTTTAAAAGTAACTCTTAAAAATTTATTACGGTAAAAACACAGAGCTACTAATTCCCCCTTTTTATACCTTCTAACTCCCAGCACATTCGTCTCATCTTTCTTGCTACATTCTGAAGCAGTTCTGGAAATACTCTTTCATGAATGTCTCTTTGTAGCTGCCTCAATATCCCAAACTGATCCAAAATGCTTATGGAAATTGCTGTCAAATAAAAATATTATGTTGTGCCTTCATCAACCTTATTCACTAGATCTGGTACCCTGAAACTTTTGACTCTTCCCCAAAGTCAAAATGACTATGAAAGGTAAATATTAGTAGTCAATTCAGGAGGACATCCTAGCAGCCCTTATAGCTCCTACTTCCATTTCTTCCATAGTAAAAGCGGCTGGCATCAATTAACTATTGATCTCTTCTAGTTTATGTATTTACACAATATGTACACACAAGTATACATAAAGTCACACATACATGCTGAAATGTAATACATTTTAAAAACTAAACAGAATCAACATTAAATGGTACGTTTTACATTTTTTTTTTTCCCGTATCTTCACACCCTATGAGAAATTTCCCTGTAAGGAAAAAAAAAAAAAGGCTAATCTTCATATGGCTAAAATTATTCCTAAGTAGGGGAGGCACTGGAGTACATATTCCAGTTCACAGGTAGTGAACTAAGCTTTGGCAAGCTATTACACACTTCTGGTTTTACCTTGGTTTTCTTACTTATTAATTTGGGAAAATAACAGAACCTAATATAGGAGTGTTTGGAACACAAAACTAATATCCACAAAATATTAAACACAGGCCTCACTAGAAAGAAAATGTCCAACAGTTTTTAGATTTTGCAGTTATTTATATTATACGACTTCATACACATGTGAAAACGTACTTGCTATGAACTACTAGAATCGGAGTGGGAGGTCCAATGATATTCCAACTTAAAATGTTTGTGAATATTGCCAAAATATCTTCCATTTTTCTCTCACCAAAGAGAACATGGAATACCTATTAAGTAATCTCAACAACTAGAGTTTAGTTTGGTAATCTGGTCTGTAAGAAATAATATTCTGCAATGTTTTACTATAATGTTCCTGGCAATTACTCCATTTTCATGAACACTCTCTTCATATACTTCATCCACTTTAATTTTATGTGAAAATAAAACAAAATTCTATAACAAAATAGAAGAATAAGAATAGTCAATACACTGTGTATCATTATCTTTAAAGTAGTTACTCAGAGTATAAGACACAGACAAAAAAGATTGCTACAAAAAAGAAACATAATAGCACAAAACTTTCTTTTCAATGAACTAAGAGAAACCAGCAGTGTAAATGAAGTTAATTAGCACATATATTAAAATACTTCTGAAACAATTTATTAGGTGATTTTTACTTGTTTTAGTCATTGACCTATCCTGAATATATTGTTTTATTACATTCACTGCAAATATTTTTCCGGTCATCTTTTAAATTTATATTCATAACATTTTGGTCATGCAGAAATTGAACTCCTTATATAATCAAATGTGTAAATTTTATTTTTCTTTTATTAATTTTTACGGCTTCTGGGTTATACATATTGATTCATAAATTGTTCCTTTGCACAAAGTAAATGAAGTGCTTTCCAGCAGTTTTGTTATATTTTTATATACAACAGTTTTTCAGATTTAAGTCTTCTAGAATTTATTTCATGTGTAGTATGAGATGTGGGTCTCTTTTTTATAAATCAGGAATTTAACTGCTGCAACATAATTTATTACACTTCTTTTCTTAAATACAGGCTATCACCTCTGAAATTATCAAATATTCCTGAAACAAAGAATGAATGTGGTTGATCTACTATTTGAGCAATTAATAATTTTAGACTCTTCAGGAACAAATGATAGCAAAGTAATATGTCCCACGTTCTCAGAGTCTAAATGAGCTGCTGTCTCATTCACCTAGCTCTGATTATTTTATTCTTAAGAAAAATAACAATGTACTTACTAAAGAACTGCTTAGCTTCAGTATTACTAAATTAATTATAATAATTAGCCATATCATCTCACCCACGCCTCAAATGAAGATAATAAGCAAAACTGCTTTTCAAAGAAAAAGAGGTCAAGCCAGCCTTGTTAGCTGGTGTTTGCTGAAAATGGTGTAACAGAAATTTCCATGTATTATTCATGAAGGAGTTAACATAGACTCATAAAATAGAAATAGCTAATCAACACAGTAGACAACATACTCCCACTGTAGAAACATTTTTGGTTGCTGAACAACCGAGTTTTATTTTTAAAAGTCTTATGATCCAAAAGAAAAACAAGTTCATCCACATAAAATGCAAAATAATAATTTAAATTTTCTAGTGCATCATAATACTTAAACTGAAGGCTTCCAAAAGTCCATATCAATATTTGTCTCACTTGATATACAAGGTGTAAAATAGTTTACATTTCATTTTTAAAAATTATTATGATAAAATATAAATTGCATTAATCTCCCTCAAAATGTTCCCCCTCTCACTTTGAACACTTATCCCATCTGTCTTGCTACTTTCTAAAGCAGTTGTGGAGGATCTTTCTTGTGTCTTTAGTTGTGTTGCCACGGCTGCCTTGTCTTGAATCAATGTATAGCATTTACTTTTCATGATCATTTTGAATTTGAAGTACAGCCAGAAGTTACATGGTGCCAGTTCTGGTGGATAAGGTGAGTGAGGACACAACATAATGTTGTCACCAGTCTGCTTTTTCATTAGATGGCATTCTGTAGTAATATTCATCATACTTTTTATCACACCTCCTAAAGACTCATGAAAGAGAACTTCCAGACCTAATTCATTTGGCAAGAATAAGATGTGTTTGAAGTAAGTGAAAGCATTTTGAGGGAGGCTGATAGCAATGTGCTCTTACAGTAATTATTTTTTAAATTTAAGCATTCGTCATACTCTGTCAATCACATTTTGCATTTTTGTTCTCAGGGATAAATAGGGGAGAGATTATATTAAAATATCAAATGTATATATGTAAAAGCTTTATTTCTTAAATGAAATGCTTAAGGTTATTCTTGGACACCTACTTCATCGAAATAATAAATTTATACAGAACAGCTAAATACTAACTATGCATTGACTCCATAATGAGAAAAGGCAACATCTTTTATACCTTTGACAGCCTCCAATTTTATCAATAAGACACTTACAAGCAATACTCATTTAATTGGAGTGGTTTAATTAGTTTTTAGATACTAACTTTTCTAAAAAAAAGAAAGAAACCATCAACATTCTAAATGTAGACATAAAAACAGTAATTTTTGTTAGATTAACACTAAGTGAAAATTTGTAGGAATATATATATAGGATATATGTATAAGTAAAATAGAATCCATTAATTGTGCCTTGCATACAAAGTACAAATAGAAAGGTACCTATCCTGACAAACAGGAACCTCTACCTGCACTACAATCAACATAATTTTCTAATAGAACCAATATTCAGGAAGTAAGGCCATATATCATATTGGCAGCAACTTCACCCCTGGTTAGAGACTGAGAATATCGAGGACTAGAAAGGCAGACTCAACAGACAGTTATTCAATCCACAGTTATATTTTCATGTCAAAACAGGAAAAAATAAGGTTAGCATCTTCTCAGAAAGTATGATGCACTTTTAAACAGAACTTTGCAAACAGTTCAGATCAGAAAACAATTATTTCTGCATTTTGTCATGTCTTTGGAGGTAACAAGGAAAAGAACGTAGATGTATTAACACAAAGAGCACAGAATAGTGAGAAAGGAAGAACTCACTGTGCAACAGCCATGTACCTTTAAAATGCACGTTTCGAAGACCTGACTGATTAATTCAAATGACATGGAAGTGAATATATTTAAATTCTAAGTGATTATCAAATTAAGCAAACATATGTTTCTTTCAAAAAGCAGATCTTGGCCAGGCGTGGTGGCGCACGCCTTTAATCCTAGCACTTGGGAGCCTGAGGTAGGTGGAGTGTTGTGAGTTCTAGGCCAGACTGGGCTACAAGGTGAGCACAAGGCTGGCCTGAGCTACACAGTGCAACCTTGCCTCAAAAAAAAACTAGGGCCGGGAGTTTGGCTCAGTGGCTTAAGCGCCTGTCTGGTAGGCATGAGGTTGTGAGTTCGATCCCCAGTGATGCAAAAACAAAAAACAAAAAACAAAAAAACCACAGATCTTTCTCAAATAAGAAAGGCATCAAGAGATGGAAGAGGGAAAGAGGGTGGAAAAAAAAGAATTAAAATGTGTTATGTTCATGTACCAACTTTACACAAGGAATGTAAACATTATTTACTACAAACATACACTAAGAAAAATTGTTTGCAAAAGCAGAATGGGCACTGAATGGGAGACTTGTGGTGAATAGGAGCAAAATGAACAGCTATTACTCTTTGTTGTTTAAACTCCTGCTTAGTCCTAAATTCTACACTGCAGCTAGACATGGCTCATGCCTATAATCTCAGCACTCTGGAAGACTCAGGCAAGAGGATCATAAATTCAAGCCTACCCCTGGCAATTTAGCAAGATTCTGTCTCAAAATAAAATATGAACAAGTAAACAAACAAATAAGGATTGGGAATGTAGCCCAGTGCAGTACAGTGCAAAGGCCCCCATTCAATCCCCAATATCACAATCACTCAATCGGTCAGTCAATCATCAATCAGTAAACCAAACAAACAAATCAAAGGCTTCCCTCTGACTGAGTCCATGCTCCCTGGCTAGCTCTTACAATTTCCATCAAGTAGCACACTTGGCCAAGGTCAAAAGACCTCTCATCAAGGAGAAGAGACAGGTAAAATTACACATCCATTGAAGGCCACATGATTATATTTAACAAGCCAAAAATCTAAGGAATCACTGGAGCTTCTCACACTCTATTTTATTCTTTCAAATAAGTATGGAGATAATCTTGTTTTCTTAAATATCCTTGTATACCATATATTTAAATAATTACATATGATATAGTTTTATCAATTTAAAAGTCTTAATGCGAAATCATGTTTCAAGACAGTCAATTCTAAATTCCATAATAAATCCCTACTCGTCTAAGATGAATGCAGTGCAAAGACACAGAAAGAGTATTTCATGGTTTTATTTGGATAAATTCTATAGTAAATATGTAAGTACTTAAAAAGGTATAATTGAAATAAGAACCAAACCCTAGATCTGCAGAGATATATCATGATTCAGGAAAAAACAGTCCTACTTTCTAAGAAACAGAAAGCACACAGGAGTTTTACAATGTGTTTTAGAACACTCTCATTAATGCTTTGTTGTTTTGTACTTTAAATCTTTCAGTTGTTAGACCAGCTTGCCAAATTTGCTTCAACAAAAGAGTAAACTGCTTAGGGGGGAAAAAAACGAAATAAGAGGCAAACACAGTTCAGTAAGCCAGTATGTTGTGCTGCATACAACCAGCATTTGTCCTGTAAAATATATGCTTCTCAGTATGCAGATTGTGTAATCCCTTTAAGTAACAATTACTAAGTTAAACAATGCAATCTGTCCCACTGGCAAGAAGAAGTATGCTATGCTGTGGATTAAGAGATTCCATTAGGAGATGAACTCAGCTTCAAACCCTGAGGCCAGTAAAGGCTGAACATATTCCAGACAGGACACAGCCAGACAGACAGTCCCAGGTGTACTAGGAGAGAACAGCTGCTCCACTCAAGATTATACCTTGCAAACCAATTCAAGGAGATTGCCCGGCATCATTTGTAAGGATAACAGGTGCACCTTGAACATAAAAACAAAATGTGTTCAAAATGTTCTGGCCCAAAGAGTTCTTGTTATTTAGGAAAGGGAGAAAATGTGCTAGACCTATAAAAATACAACCTTCTAATGTCTTTATAAATGAGACTCCCATAAATTCATTCAATCTATGCAGAAAAACATTGTATATTTAAGAAAAAATTCCAGTCTTTTTATCTTAAAATATATTTATGGCATATTTTCAACACAGAAAAATAAAGAAAATATATCTAAATATGAACACTTCACCTAGATTTAACAGATATGAACATTATCCATATTTTCTTCAATCATATTTTTTGTTAAAATAATATGATATATACAGCTAAGTTCCCATGTTTCTTTTTTTCAACAAGGAAAACTTATTTACTGAAGTTGAAAAATATCATGCCTATATATATTTAGATTTCCACTATACACACGTATATACACTTGTAAAATATGTATCAAATTGCTTTATGCATTAATTTTCAGATATATAAAATACTCAAATCATCTGAAAGATAAATAACCAATATAAAAGTGGTCAAAATATATGAAAGGTTGTTTGTAAAATGTGAAAAGTAAGTGGCCAGTATGTGGAAAATTATTAAATCGCACTAGTAATCAGTAAATACAAATTACAGTAGGAAATAACATACCATTTTGCACTTAAAAGATTAGATAGGTTTAAACTATTACTTACTAAACTGTATAGAGTATGTCACCATGAAAATGGATAGGGTTGGGGCATTTATGCTAACAATTTGTTTCTAAAATATAGGTATATCAAACAATAAATAAACTCTTCATTAGTATCAAGTGATATAGACATACTTCGTTCTATGACTTTTACATACATTATTTGGCATCATTTTATATAAAAATACAGAATTAAGTTTGCCTCAGCTAGAAAATATTGAATACATAAAATATTTCACTACCCAACCATGCATAAGAAGTTTTACAAACATTTAAGAAACTGTTATTCTTGTAATTTTTCCAAAATAAATACTGTTAAAACTCACAACTTGGAAAATGCATTTCATTAAATTTTTTCTTTCTGATATGAAAATTTAATCAAAACTTTGAACCCTGTGTCTATCGCTCTGTCTGACAGATATTAAAATTAAACAATTCATACTATTCTAAAAGATAGTCAATCAACACTAGCTGAATGAAACTGTACTTTAATCTGATAGTGAATCCAGAGAGGGGAAATATAATGCCTCTAATATGCTACCCACAACTTGCCCTTAAACAATAAACTCTGGAAAATTATACACAAAGGCTCCTCATAAATAAAATGGCTTTTTCTTCATACCTTGGAAGGAGATGAAGGAAGGGAGGGACCATAGTTCAGGCCATCACTGCAAGCACTGCCATGAAAAGACAAGACAGAGGCTTGGGTAGAGTAGACACTGTCATTATCAGGAGAGTACTGTGACTCAAATGTGGATTCATCTAGTATTTCAGCATCATGTGTATCCACCTAGGAATAAAACAGTATCAGTAGAGAATTCTTCTTTATCACAAATTATTATAGTCTCTAGTTGAGATTACAAGGCACACTGGTATCATTCTTTTTTCTATCCTATTTGCTACATGTTCTTTCTACCGTCTTGGGAACATTACACTGACTACGCAGCACAACATAGACAAACTACCCCCTCTAGAACACAGTGTTGGCCTTGAAGTCTATTTTATTTTTATCAGTAAAAGACTAAAAGTAACAACAAAAGGCCAGAATCAATTTTAAATATAAAGATTTTTAAAAGTTAAAGAATAGTTTTTTCAAGTTCACATGACCAACTCTTGCAACTTAATAAAATGAAGAAGGTTCTCTATGCCATTCAACTAAATAAACTTATTCAAAAACCCAGCAAAGCAATTACATTATTGAAACTGCACTACGTGTTTTATTTAATTCACTTTTAGTCAGAGTTTAAAACCATTTGAAGTTATACAAACCAAAGAAAAAAATCTGATTTCATGCTAAAATTACTCTAATAAGGGGTCTAAGTATCATCTGGTTACAATGAAGCTTTAGGGTACAATCTTCTATGAGGAAACTCATATAGAATGAGATATGGAATTTCATCACATATTATCTAAAAATTCTATTACTATCTTCTGTGGCAGACCTAAGGTAAACAAGTCATATTGTGTTTGGTACCTGCAATTTACTCATGCTCACAATTTCTGATTTATCAGCATTTTCTGGTTATCTTGATGGTAAATTCCACATATTCTATTTCTTTGTTATTTCTAGTCATGTTTAGAAGACATTAGAAGCACTGTAACATTACAGCAGGAACCACTGAAAAAGCTATTAAAATACAGGAAGGCTACTTCAAAGTGACCTTCACTTGAAATACAGTTCATTGGATTGATAACATAGTTTAAGCACATGTTCAGCTCACTAAGTAGAAGTTTATCTTCTATTAATGTGCATTATGTGCAACAAACTGGGTAATACTTAGTATTTGCTATTGAGATAGATGGTATAAACTGTCTTGTGCCATGATTATAATAGATAAAATTTATTGTAAATAATATTTAAGAAAGAATAGAATAGCTCAATATAACTTGTATACCTACTGCCTTAAAATCTTAGGAAATTCTAAAACTCAATTTGCTTAATTACTGTAGAGATAAAACACTAGGGTTCAGAGAAGATGAGTGATCAGTCCAATATTATATAGCTGGTTAAGGAGAAGATCCAGGATATCTACTATTATTATAAAATGTTAAACATTCATAAACGTGGGCCTAATCTTCTCTTTGATTGACATTTACTTAAAGAGATTCAAAGAAGCCATGCAAACTGTACAGAGAATATTGTTTTTTGGGATATTTTAAACACAATGATATAATTGTGTTCTGTGACATTTTAAGAATGATTTGCTATGACTGGGTACTATTTAACATAATAGTACCTTGTACAATTCATTGCATATTACATTATGATGACCACTGTGATTAGGGTTAAAAGTTTCCTGCTATGTTAAGTTTTGTAATGTGAAATTACATTTAGCATGTTCATATATTACATATATGACTTTTCAAAGAGCTACTTCAAGAGCTTTTAACAAAAAAATAACAAAAAGAATTAACTCAAAATTTGGATTACCAAAATATACACAGTACAAGAAATAGGTCACATTTGGGTTGAAAGTAAGATGTACATAGTAAATTTTTAAAATACATAGAGCAAAGAGTATGGTAAGTTTCATTCAGAATATTTGGAAAGGCAAAGTAAGACATACAAGAATTTGAAAAGAAACCTGGATAACTTGTGGCCACTAACCAGAGCCAAGTCAGCCCTGCAGAGGGCTTTGGCAGGCAGACCTTGCTCCTTGCAGGAGACTGGTGGGTACAGAAAGGAATCCTCTTTAGCAGAAACATAACCTTCTTCTGGCGACAGCTGCAGGAGAATGACGTTTAAGAACCAGGTCACGGGAAAGAGAGAGCAGTGAGGAAGAACAGAAAGAAGGGAAGAAGACAAGGGCAAGAAAAGTGAAGGGGGAGAAGTAAAAAATGGGAAGGTTTTCAAATGATACCAAATGACTTTAATATAGAATGGTAAGTATACATTTTACAAATACCCATTTTCAATACTTTATTTGAAAAGATACAAAAAGGATATTTATTTTATTATAAACATCATGTGTTAGATGAGAATCTATTTTTTTCTCTTCTTATAAAAGATTATCAAAATCAACAACTTTTTATATTATGATAATCCTCTGGTCATTTAAACCATCAAATATTCTGACCAAATAATGAAAGGCAAATCTTAAGTTATTAAGACTGAAAAACAGGTGCAGAATCAGAAGAATCATCTCTCTGGCACCCTTTTTTTAGGATATCACTTAAAGGAATGTAGTTTATTTGATAAAAGAATGTTATTGAACCTAGAGTGAAGTCGAGCAATTTAGTATAGCTTATAAGAAATAAAACAGAATGAAAATAGTACAAATACACTATCTGCTTAAATTGAAGTCCTAAGCTACAATACTGTAATCCTGAACACAATGACTAAAAAAAATCTTTCATTCCAATGTCCAATAAAATGGGTTAAAATATTAAGATATATATTCTGCATCAGCAATATGTATAGACACACTTAAGTATTACAGGAAAAAATCTGTTTCTTTTGTTTCCAAAGATATGAGCTTAATATGTATTAAACATTACTTGAAGTAATAGATATATTCATCCTATGTTACAATGCATACTAAATTTCAAATATCAGACTTTGTATTATAAGAAATTTATTTTGGAACTAGCAAGAAAAAAGAAGACTATGCTTTAAAATAGATGGCACAATTTTTCCTTAAGGACAGTAAAAAATATATATCAAATCATGTTTACAATTTCTTTTTATCAAACAGAAAGACCAGAACCAAATTTGTGAACCAACTTTAATAAATCTGTAGTCTCATAACAGTCTGTCTCATTCTTATGAGGATCTTTATTTGGATCTTTTTTCATGATTTCTATAATTTTGGTTTGATTTTAGAGTGGTTTATTGAAATTCTGTGTGGAATAATATGGGTACATGGAATAATTTAACTTTAAAATACAGTAATGAAGCTTGGTATTATTTAAATCCTTTCATAAAACAATCAATAAATCTTTATTGCTAATTATGCAAATATATATATGTGTTTGCATTATCTTAAGAGAAAATATATTTACCCTTTCATTTAAAACTAAATTATACACTGGGAAAAAAATTTTACAAAATTGACAACGTCTCTAATATTTAATTGCATTAAAAAGTGCCCAAGTGATAAGTACCAAGTTACCATGCACCTACCAAAACAAACTGCTTTATGTAGCATAAACTCATTTGCTGTTCCTAATACTGCAATATACATTATGGGAACTACCCTTTTCCAGGAGGCAGGCCACAAACTGATGAACCCAATTTGCATAGCTCTGCAATAAGTAAACAACAAATGTGTTGAGATCAAAATAATTGAAGAACTTAAGCCAGTCTGAAGTTCTACTTTGCTCCACTGTTATTAATGAGTCTACTACTAGTTGTTAATGGCATTCATTTTCAATATCCCCAATACACTGGTATTTTAATATTTGAATCTGTATTTCTTAGAACATCTGATTTTGCCTTCATCATGATTTTATTACTGAATTTAAACAAGGTTCAAAACAAAGCCACAAAGCAATGCTACAAATTTATCTGTGAATATCCTGGCTGTTTTCTTTCCTTTATCCTCTTAAAAATAACACTCAAAAATTAAATCTGTACACTTAATAGCAAATAACCATGCTGGCAGAAAGTACACAGAATGATGATTCAATCACAAGAACACTTGAAGTTTAAAAAAAAAAAAAAAAAGGCCTATGAACCATTTTTCTTACAAATATAAAAGGAAAGCACTAACATCCAAACTCTTACAGGTAAAGGCTTGGCCACTCCAATCCTCACAGTCCCTGGCAATGCTCCCTTCAGTGCTTCTACTGCCTCTTCCAGACTGCTGTGTTCTAGGTTAATATCATTGACAAACATGAGGCGATCTCCAGGAAGAAGTCTTCCATCCTTTTCAGCAATGCCGCCAGGTACCAAGGAACGAATTACAATCACAGTGCTTGCTGGATCAACTGGATCCTAACAGAATGGAAGAGCTATGAGAACACATTTCCTTTTTACACTGAACAACTATTTCTGGGTCACCCTGTCAATTGTATTTGATGGGTAATTGTTTCAAATACCTTAAAAATTTCAAACAAAAAAATTCTATACAAAATTTCCAATGAATTATTTGGCAACAGTTGTCTCTATTTCATATTAGGGAGTTTATGAAAAGTTCGCCAGAAACAGTAGCACTCTCATTTGCTGATGTTCCTGAGCAGAACTCTTTATATGGTATAGACAACTTTAAGATTGTAATTTTGAGACATCAAATTTTATAGCTCATTTGAGGGCTAAATGTCAGATGTATTACTATTAACAACAGCATTTGTTAACAGGTGTTACCAGATGTGAGTGTACTAAAGGTAGTACCCATTCTTTTGAAATGAAATGCAGGGGAGAAAAAGGTCATAGAATATTTGGTGATGCACTATTTTCATTTACATATAGCAACCTCAACGTTAGAACATGATGGCAGAATCAAGACCTAGGGATACAACTCCCTGGAGTTAACTGAGACATCTTTCTGCCTGGTATTAGTATGGGGCAACTGCTGCGCTCTATGAGACAGCATTTCTTCATTTACTCATCACAGAACACAGTACCGGTAAGGACAAAGGCTGCACTTGACCATTTCAGACACATGCATACATTTAACGCGATAACTGGAATATCAGAATTTATGGTACATCATATTATAAATTTATTATGTACATAAAACAAAAATTCATATCTAATATTTTATGAATTATAATTAAATATGATCCATCAGTCAAGAACACAGAAATAGACTTCTCAAACAACACTGTATTTCTAAAACGTATTTCTAAAATGTACTCTGTGTTCCCAAATTTCTAAGAGTTTATAAAATATCTCAAATGACTCAATGTTAAAAGAAATCCTTAATGATGACCAATGAATCATATAAATTACTATTTTAAAAGACTCACTAAAAACTAGAAAGTATTTTTAATGACTGTAACATTTTTCTTTGCTATCAACATTATATATTTGAGTATATGGCATTTTTTAAAAAAACTGTTCAAAGTAAATATATAATACTTACCTGATAATCTAAAATGCTAAAACCAAGGCCTCTGTTCCCTTTCTCCAGTTCTATGTGCTGAATGGCAGCCTCCCACATGGTCAAGGCTTGACCCTCCTTTGTGTTCTGACTCATGTCAGTCACTGGCAGCACTGGATCTTCTGTCTCCGAGGACCCAATGAGCTCACCTAGATCTACATGAGGCTAGATAACAGATCAGACATCTTTTATCGCTGATACCAACAAGGCAGGATTTCTTTAAGAATTAAGGTATAACTTGTTAAAGAACAAAAACACTGAATTGTAACCAGAATTAAAAATGTAATATTTGAAGATTTCTTATAAAATTATACAATGGTTATACTGCAGGAACACAATTATGGGTGGTTTTCACTTTTTCTGTCACTTCTATGTCAGAAAAAAAGTAAGTAAAATTTTAAATAAAATTCTTATATAATAATTCAAGAGAAATTAGATATGTATAAAAGTTTTGTACTTTATGTAAACAAGGGTTTTAAAGTGCTATTGACTTAGGTATGAGATTATTTCATTAATAAATAGTCCCAAATCATTAGATATGAAATCAGATTTACTTGGGTTTGAAAATTGACTTAATGGTTTCTTATCTGTGCTACCTTGAACAATACAACATAAGCTTCACAGTTACTCATCTCATAAAGATTTTTGAGGATTAAACAAAGTAACATTTATAAACATTTATAAACACAGAAATTAGGATTCAAAGTGTTAACTTCTTTCAGTAAAAATAAAATGAATAAAAGTTAATTCAACTTAATGAGCATGTATAAACACAACAAATTTAAGAAAAATGTGTTGATTAGAAAGAAATTCCAATTTGTATACTATCTTTGTTTTAGATTAATCACGGACATCATAGGACCATAGATACAAATCTCTCCATATATGTTACTGTAATTATCTCACTTATACTACATTAAAAAGTACATGGATATATAGGATTCTTGCCTTTGAGCTATACATGATTTGGAGTTATGTTTTCTATTCTACCCTACTCTTGTCACCCATTAAATTATTAACTTTATTCTTTAAAGTTTTCAAAAATTATTCCATTATTCCTTCAGTATAATATAAGTCAAACCTTAACATCATCTCTCATTATATTTCATATGAGATTTAGCTAGGCTACAAATTATGCATAGACCAAATCTTAATTTTAGAAATGTACTGTGCGTCCTCCAAAAAGCTGATTAACAACATCACTTGACATTTTGACCTGAATCAAAAAGAGAAGCAGACAGGAAAATGAGCATGTTTAGATGTCACAGAAAATTATTTGATATATGATGAGCTCAAATTTTATTTTAAAACTAGAGTATGCAAATTAGTAAGAACTCTATACACTGAAATGATCTGTCCACTCAAATTTTAGCTATTCCTTCTGTGCCAGGCACAGAATTGATATAAAAGTATCTTTTTCCATATGTGTACTACATATATACTATACTTCAGTTTTTTTCTTCTGTAAATGGGGATACATGAGTATATATTCCATAGAAATACTGAAAGTAAATTATACAAATGCCTGAATGTGATCATATATAATATTATGACTTGTATTAGCATTTAGAGCAACTCATTGAGGCAGACGCCATGACAAGTTTTACAGACAAATGAAATACAAAAAGATAAAGTGACTTTTGCCCAAGGTCACACAGCTAGCAACTGTCAACTGTGATTCAAATCCTGGTCTGTCTGACTTCAAGATAGACCCTCTAATTATGAGGTACATGAGGAAATCAAGTATCAAAGAGAAAAAAATGGCTTAGATTTTTGGCACAATATATCCTTTCCATTATATATTCAGATTAGCCTCATCTCTAAGTTTTATACCTTTTCTGTTAGCTCAATGTCACTTAAGTCCAGGCAATCCAATTCTGACTGGGTGGTGGGAGGCACGGTTCGACGACAGCACACCATTGTTACTTCTATAGGCAACTCTTTCAAAATATTGACGACATCTTGATGATTTTCCCCAAGCAAAGTTATGCCATTCACCTATAAACAAAGATGCATTATGCAGGAAGAAATATTTAATAATATGAGTATTCTTCTGAAAACACTTTTTTATTAAATACAAATTCTACTGTGGTGATGACCATAGTTCTGCACTGCCCAGAACTGTAGTTAGACCTGTGAAAGTAATTTACACACAAGTTTAGCGTTTTGCTGTAACTGGAGCTTTAAAGTACTCTGTAAAAAACCACTAGGTTTCATCCATGTTTTATCTGCCAGTGCAGGAGTCTAGAAAAGGTAAGCTAATGAAAACATCCACAAAGGCTGAAGGAGAAAAGTCATTAAACACTGGCATTATTAATTAACAAACTGCATTTATTAAGTTAAAAATGGAAAGTGGCATGGTCTGGCATGGTGGCACATGTTTGTAATCCCAGGCATGGTGACACAGGCCCATAATCTCAGCACTGTGGAAGGGTGACACAGGACTATTTCAAGTTCAAGCCCAACCTAAATAACTTACCAAAAATATGTCTCAAAATAAAACTTTTATAAAAGGTCTGGGGAGAGACTTTTCAGTGTTTGTCTTTATATTCTCTGTTGAAAACTGGATTACTCATTCTAAATTAAATATATTTTAAAACTTTTCCAAAAATGTTTTATTAATTCTCTGGTCCTACAGCAAAATACAAACCAACATAACATAAGCCCTGAAACTCCATGTACATACAGATTTGAAATTTCTGGTTTGGGTGGATTTTAATAGATTTCAGTTATTCTCAGGAAGGGAAATTTAAAATAAGACCTTATAAATTAATCATATTAAGCCCCCCTGTAGCCTTTTTAGTTTTATTTATGGAAGAAAAAGAAAAGTATAGCTCCATACTTCCAAAAGCTCATCTCCACTGAAGAGTTTCCCACTGTGTCCAACAGGACCTTCTGGTAGAACAGATCGGATGAAATGATGTCCCACAGTGGCTTCCAGACTTATCCCCAGTCCACTGTTCTCACTAAACTTGCTCACATGAGCCACCTGAAAGAAGAAAATCATCATAATTTTTACATGTTCTTCCTTTTTTATCTACTTATGCATATATTTTAAGTTCATTTCAAAATTTCACTTTTCTAACAAAAACTTCAAAAACCTTGTAATAATCCCGCAAAGCTTTGAAGCTTTGCCTCTGGAAGAGTACGGATGTCTACTGGTTTCTTGAACCAAAAATACTGAAGAGAAGCAGCCAGCTATAACCACCCAAGATGTTTTTCAGTGTGTATAGATGCTCATAAAAGATGGCAGCAATTAGAATTTCTTTAATGCCTTGGCCAAAACAAGAGTACAGAAAAGATATATACTTAGCACTTACTACTATGTGCCAGGGACTATACTGCTCCCATTTCATAGATTATCTCATTTGCTTTTCTGCTACACGTATAATTTTTCTCCTTGTATTAAAAAAGTAAAATGAGATTCAGAGAGGTTAATTTAACTAGAGTTGTCCAGGTAGAAAAGGGCTATTAGGCAATCTGACCCTATAATGCTACTGATTTT